>VZRW01008364.1:79635-89978 GCA_013398125.1 Aegotheles bennettii
TACAAAAAATAGTGGGCTGGAATGCAGAAAGAAGGTGGTGAATTAAAGTTTGGTTTTGCTCCTTAAAGCATAATTGCCAACCTCGTACTATTCCCCCCACCCCCAGAGATTCCCCTCACTCCATCATAATTACATCACTCAAAGACAGCGACACTTTCGTAGCTGGCATGATGCAAAATAAAACCTATAGTGAAGGAGGGGGACTTTTGTTTTGCATGTGTGTGTGTAGTTTTCTGGGTTTTGTTTTTTGTGGTTTTTTTTTTTTTTAAGAGCAGTCTCTCTTGCACAGAACCAGGCTGTTCAATCAAAGCCTTATCTGTTATATTTCTGTCCATCTTTCTCTTCTGTTTAGCGCATTCACCAAGAGAAAAGGGGGTAAAGCAATGGAGGCTTTGACCTGCAGCTGTAACACAATACTTTCGCACAGCCCTGTCGACCCCTGACATAAATTTTACACCGCAGCTGGCATTTACACACTTAACATTACCATATGTATAGCCTACTCTGTGCTAATTATGCTAATCACCTGTCTAACTCTCTGCAGCGAAAAATGGTTGTATTTAGCAGTCCACTGCCTACCAATACAGCTTACTGTGTGGCTGAAATGTACATTCAGACGGCTTTGAATGGCAAGATTTTTCCACGTTGCTGGCTTCATTCAGACCACAGAAAAATTTATTCAAGTCAACTGGTTTCGGTCTGCAACAAAAAAGTTACGAGAAAAAAGTGAGTGTGTTCCTGCCCTAACATTCTAAGTCTGCTTGCAAGCAAAATGATAAATCAATTGGTGTGGGAAACAAAAAGGGAGAAAGATTTCTTTTGCAAGCCATGTGAAACTGTAGCCTATTTAAAAAAAAAAAAAAAGAAGAAGAAGAAAAAAAGGAAAGAATAAAAAAGGTCATCCTATTTCCCCAAATCTCTAGAAAGAGCAGTTAATAGATGTTCATGCCTGATCACAAATCTCTCAAGTTGCTAGCTTTTACCTACAGATGGAAGTCATACTAAACCTGTTTTAGTTTTCTTTCCTTATCTTAATAATTTGCACCAGAATTTCGTGTTTTCCATTATCTACCACTTAAACAGTATCAGCTTCTGAACACCAGGAGCTTATTTTCCAAGTATGCCAAACCCCTCAAGAAGTCAGCAAAGACTGGTGTAAACAAAATCAGAATCAGGCCCATGTTGAGAGGCAAGTAAGATAAACGCACAAGAAATAACTCACCAGCAAAACTGGTACAAGAAAGTATCTTCAGTACCTGTATACTTTTATTACCATTACAGACAAGGCAACTTAGGAAGAAGAATTTGAAGTTGTAATGGATAGGGGGTTTTTTTTTATGTTATCATAGTGTTGGGAGGGAGAGGTTTACATGAGTTCCTAAAGCTTATTTTTCTTCTGGGTATCTTGCTGAGGAGATTACACTGAGATCTGCATTGGTATGACATTGCTGTGGATACTTAAATACAGTTTATCACATACAAATAAGTTCCTGTAACGCCTTTCCCCCTACACACACCCAAGGAAGCTATGGCAACTCACAGATTTGTCAGATAACCCAAATGTAAATCTGATTACCGAATCACCCTTGGCGATTTCCTTTTGGGTCAGATCTCCTTTCAACTGGTTTTAAATATTATTAAATTACATGTTCATGCACAAAATGGTAAAATGTACAAATAAATGTCCTATATCCACTGCAGCATCTGAAGAAAGTAAGCACACTGGAAAGCAAGCCACTGTTAATATAGATTAAAGGGTATTTAGTTAAAAGCAAGAACAGCTCAGCAATGTTTATACTCGGAAGGTGCAGTAACACACCCAGTCTTTCTATTACACAGCATGAGATCTAGAAGAATCTTAGGCCCCTGACTTCCCTGCTTCCCATCCTTTGTCTATTTGCTTCCATGTGCATGAGACTTCTGTTCACAACCACAGAATCACCAAATCACAGAATGTTAGGGATTGGAAGGGACCTCAAAAGATCATCTAGTCCAACCACCCTGTCAGGGGGGAACAACCTAGAGCAGGTCACACAGGAATGCATCCAGTCGGGCTTTGAATGTCTCCTGAGAAGGAGACTCCACAACCTCTCTGGGCAGTCTGTTCCAGTGCTCTGTCACTCTCAGGGTGAAAAAGTTCTTCCTGATGTTCATCAGGAACCTCCTGTGTACCAACTTGCACCCGTTCCCTCTTGTCCTATCACTGGACATCACTGAGAAGAGCCTGTCTCCATCCTCCTGACACTCACCCCTTACTTATTCATAAACATTAATGAGGTCANCTGTTCCAGTGCTCTGTCACTCTCAGGGTGAAAAAGTTCTTCCTGATGTTCATCAGGAACCTCCTGTGTACCAACTTGCACCCGTTCCCTCTTGTCCTATCACTGGACATCACTGAGAAGAGCCTGTCTCCATCCTCCTGACACTCACCCCTTACTTATTCATAAACATTAATGAGGTCACCCCTCAGTCTCTTCTCCAAGCTAAAGAGCCCCAGCTCCCTCTGCCTCTCCTCATAAGAGAGATGTTCCACCCCCTTAATCATCTTTGTGTAAGGTAAAGTAACAGGTTTCCCTGCCAGCCTTTACTTTCGTGTTTTACTTCTTACATGCCTGTTTTGACCAAATTAAGCAGCCTCAGCCAAGGCACATCTTGCTTTCTAGCATCTCAGTCTCAGTTATTATTATCTGCCAGTCAAAAGCACTAATTTATCTGTGTTCTTTCAGCTCCAAAATACTGATTGTGCATCCAAAAACACAAATAACACTACAACTACTGTGCTTACTTCAGAGTGTATGAATTTTTCCCTTTTCTTCTATTTTTTTTTTTTAACTAGGAGAAGGACCACCCTGCTCTTATGGCACAGAACACTATTTACATTGCAATACTTGACTGTGTAATACATCTGGCATTTTTGGGCAGGATTCCTGAGCTAGGGGCCAGAAGCCCTTAAGCAATGATTTAAAGGGGGGAAAAAATCATACAACTTGACTTAACAGTGCTCATTTCTAGTTTGCTGCACTTAGCTTTTGGTTACTGACTGAAAAGCAGAAATGCATCAGACGGGTAAACAAGAGAAGGCTGTTTCTTTTAATTTATCTTCCTGTTAGTATATGAAGACTGTATTACAGTTTAAGGGCTCAGTTCCAGCTTCAGGTATATGGGTGTAACAACACTGCACATGTGCCTTTAAAATACGAGCTTTTTCTTGCACATGAGCAAAATACAGATGTTTCAAATATACAATGATTACTTGTATACTTGAGGCTGGAATTAAATTCAGTACAATCCTCTAAAGAAGCAGCACCTTTGCAGAAAGAGCCAGGTTATGGTTCTGCAGATTCCCTTACCTCTTATATATTTTCCTCAATCACTGAAATAACTAAGTTTTCCAAAACCAAGCAGAAGTTAAAGCCAAGACTTTAATTCTAAAAAACAAAATTAAAATTTGTCATACAGCAAAACATCTATATGGTCAGCAATTTCCATAAAGGGCTCATGAAAACTCATGAAAACTACTACTTCTGCCAAATTCAGGATGTTTATAGCAACTGAAGTGATACTGAATGAAAATAACAGAGAAAAACCAGTAACAAGTTAATTATATTTAGATACTAAACTAAGTTTACATAGCAAAAAGGAATTAAGAAAAATTTGCTTTACTTTAAAATTCTGAATTCAAAATTACTCCTTGCAACTCCACTCTTTATAGTGAAACATACAATGAAAAACTATTCCAAGTGAAAGTCACTCAATTAACACCAAGGATGAACATAGCTTATTGTATCCAGTATTCATCAGTCAGATTTAGCACACTGTAAGTGGATAATAAAATAGGACACACCACACAAAACAGGAGCAAAACATTTTCCTGTTCTCCTTGATTCATGGGCACAGAAATAAAGTGGCAAATATCACATAGCATGCATTTTCAATGCAGAAATCATACTTCAAATCGCCGAGTCTTCTGTCACAAGGCACCCTCCCAGGAAGCTGTTGCCCCAGTAGAACATTGACACTAGAAAACCATACAGTTTCTGTAAGTAATAATGAAAATTGTGTATCTTTCTCTTACCTAACAGTGGACTACACTTTTTACTGTAGAACTGTCACTTAGCCCATAGGGAGTTTTACTGACTTTTTGAGGTGTTCCCAGGTAGAGTAACTCACAAGTACAAATGGGGAAAGATCTCCTGCATAATACAAAGCAGGAGAGATTAGAGAAATTAAAAGAACCAAAGGCATACTGAAGATAAATAAGGATGACTAAGAATATATATATAACCATACAGTAGACACAAAGAAGAAAGAATTTCTTGGTAAAATTCTGTACTCCAGCTCCTGTTGAACTCCACAAAGAACAGCTAGAGCCATGTACATACACACCATCATCTGTAGAGAGAAAATGCACTGTGCAAAGGCTGGAAGACTGAACTTTATTCTATATAAAGGAGAAAATGCCTGACAAGAACAACCCCACAAGGTCTATAACCAAAATGCTGTTTTAACCAATCAGAATATTCTTAAAAAGCTAGCTGTGAGGCAGAACTTTACAAGCACAGCTTTACCTGAGTGCTTGTAATTCACTGTTAAGTTGAAAGGATTGTGCATATAAGTCCATGAGTGTCAAAATGAGAACACGTTCCATTAGACATCGAAAGGAAAGCACTTGCAGACACATTAAAACTGGCATCCTAGTGGACACAGCTCCAGCAGGTCACAGGAAGGTCAGCTTTGAAGGAGAAATCCAAATGAAATATAAACATGGCATTGTGGAAACCAGACAAATCTCCCATAGCTTTGTCCAGCCAGCACTAATCCAGGCATCAGCTGTGGTGTATAATCTAAACAAAGGGATCAGTCGGTTCATACATCTGGAAGCTGTCATATTTTGGAGCCTCTCAACAGTTACATGTAACTGAAACATCCACTTGCATGTAACAGCCCTTAAATATGTTGAGCGCTCAAGAACTCTTACATGCACACGCTACATAGTGTTACTACTTTCCGGTGAACCACCACAAATACTATTTAATAAAAGGGCTTGGACCATCTCTTCCCACAGAAAAAATAAATGATGAGAATGGATGGAGCCAGGGTGAGGAGCTAGAGTTTTCCTTAATGCATTCTCTGTTGAAAGCAAGTTTGAGTACCCATGTTTTTTAAAGTTCATTCTTGTCTGAACCCAGTGTCTGCTGAGGAATAGTGAGAAAGGAAAATCCATTCTCCACAGAAGACAAGACAGTCCACTTAGCAGGTAACAGCAGCTGCTAGTAGACCTCAAGCCACTTGCCACCACCTCCACATAGCACCACAACTCCAGCAGCAGCCATCCCTACAGCTGAGCTAGCTCTTCTGCTTCCCTGCATCCCCCCTGTTCCTGCTCAGCAGTAGTTGCATGGGGACCAACAGTGAAGCTGTGTTCCCTTTAGCTGTTCTGTTTCACTCGGGGATTTCTGTACCGAAATCTCCAATCTCTCCAGAACTAGAAAAGCTTTCACAACCTGTTCACCAGCAGGGAAATTCCCAGAGTGCAAGATGCAAGCTCAGAAGAGAGGAAGAGGAGACTGGTGGAGCCAAGCCACTGCCCTGTATAAATACGTGCTTGAACAGAGAAGGCAGCAGACCCTTCCAAACACGGATCTGTAGGGCACATTCTGAAATGGACATTGGTGACAGCATGTTACGTTTGGAAATAATAATGAAGATGAATTTTCTGCAGCCTTGAGGAAATTAAATGCCTCTAAAGTCTGAAAAGCAGAAGAAACCATGTAACCATGCACTTACAGCGTAGGGGGTGTCACTTCTACAGGAGGATATCCTCCTCTTGCCCTTCCCGGAAGACGTGGAGTTGGGGCAAGCTGCTAGTCTGCTGCAGCTTTGTACATGGGTAAAGGCCTGGCTACGCTAAAGTAATTCCAAGTTCTGCCGCTACATTCAGCGGGTTCGTGACTTCATCCCTTACCCTGCCAACAACCAAAGAATGGTCACATGTGATGCCTTCATTAAAACACATGTGAAAGGGGAATTTTAAACACCAATCTGTTTGGTTTTGGTATGTTTTTTTGGTTTGGTTTTTTTTTATGTATGAGCTTTTCAGCAAGGAGCACCAACTCCGAACAGTGATGTGTAGACCTGTCAAGACAGAACTTAACAGAGATCCCCAGTGATCTTGAATTTAATAGCAGGTCCTTGAAAGATGACAATCAAACACGCATATAACTAAAACCTTTAAAAACCTTTTCTTAACAACTTTCAATATGTGGAAACACAGGGAGTTCAACTTCACAGGAATGTAACACCCACTGTCCTGATGTTTTTATCCACAAACATAATGTAAAACTTAAATATTAGAATTCAATGTTGTCAATATTAGAATTCAATGACTGAAATACTGCTCTGTTTTGACCAGTAAACATTAAAAAGAGCATGTTGCCTGGATGACAATCCTTCAGCTATCATGCAGGAACACCATTGCTACTTTCCCATTTGAGAAACCAGGTAATAAATAACCATACTTCATTCAAACAAAACAGTGGACTTGGAGATTTTCCAGATAAACACCTTTCAATGAACTTTCAATATACACTGAGGGACACAACACAGTGCAAGACAGTATTCAGAGACAAGGAAGCTCTTATGTCACCTGATCCAGGGTAAGCTAACAGATTTGGTGATGTGACCAGAGATAACTCGCCCATACCGACACACAGCCTACCAACACCTCACCTCAGATTCACCAGCAGAGGAAATTCTGCTCTTCTGCCATCTGCTCTGTGTCAATGTGGTGATGCAGAAGCAAGCACATTTAAAACACTACCACTCTGCTGCTGTGCACCAATGTGCCCATTTGTGGGAGAATGGAATTACCTGACTGGGTCAGTTCCTGCTAACTATACTCAGACTGAATGTGTTACTCCAGCCCACTCACATAAATTTGTCTTCTTGAAACAATAAATTCATGAAGATCTGTTCTTCCACTAGTTTTTGTATCTCCAAGGAATACTACTGGAGTTAACTGACGCCTAGGTAGAACTTAAGAACAACTTTCCAGCTGCACTTGATCTTGCTGGGTTAAGTAAACTGAGAATTTACGGAAATTATACTAGTTCCTCACACACTTTACTCACTTTCACCTCATTCTTATGTTGCACAGGTAGATAAATGTATTTTAAGATGGGTCAGCCATAAATACTACAGTGAAGTAACTTGATTTTTGCCCCTTTAGTGAGACAAAACAATAACACACATAGCTCAAGTCTTCACTCACAGTTTCTTCCATACACTTACAATTGGAACACACTCACTTTTTCCCAAACACCAAAGCTAAACTATGTGACTACTGAAGCATTTTGTTTTCTCCGTGGGATGTCTTATCCCCTACCTGTATCACCCACCTTCTTCCTTCAAACTGGCTTAAAGAAGGGGCTATGCATGTTAGAGCTCAGTTAGCTTTGCGAAGCAGGCTACTTAAAGAGGGAAAGGTTCGACTACAGCCACTGTAGAAAGCATGAAAGCAAGGACAAAACACCATGAACTTCAACCTTCTGAAGAAGAAATAATAATGAAGAAAGTGAGGTGAAAAAAAATCCCAAGACAATGGTGACAAGAAATGAAGTATCGAGGAACAAGACTAGACCATCTCTCCCCTTATGAGCTACTCCAATTAACACCATTCACGGCATTGCAGTAGCCAAATTTCAAGCTCCACTTAACAGAACCTTCTCTGGAGCCACAAAACTACCTTCTTTCAGAAGCAGAGGCTGTGAATTTACTGTTTGCTGTTCACACACAGAGTCTTAGCGTGCGTATTATAAGAGTGGTTGCAAAAAACATAAGCAGTTATGTGCATGATTTCTTTTCCACCCAGAGTACTTTCTAGTTATGAATGGATGTTTCTAAAAGCACATCTGTGTCCAACAAAATTCAGTCACAGAGGAAATCAATGCAAAGCCCTTTTTGTTCTCTCAAGGGCATACAATGTATAAAGATGCTAAACAGGCTCCACAACTTCAGTATGCATGGACACCCACATATAGCAGTTCAACTAAAGCTGAATAGCCACGGATAACAGAACTGCTATTAAAATGTCAGTCCAGAATTTTTTTGCCCAAGAAACTAAAACAAGCATCCTCCAGGAGCAAGGTATGCACATGGGGATGACAGACCTGCTGATGGGCTGAGGTGAAACAGCTGGGTGTCCCAGTCTAAGACGCCACAGAGCCAGACTGCAAGACAGGAGCACAGATTGAGAGCATACTGGGGGACACGCAATAATAACTGATGTGCTCTAAACAGCAGCCAGAGGAGGGCTGTGCTTAAAAAAAAAAATGAAAAAAAATATTAAAAAAGCTACTCTACAACACTTTGTGCCAAAAAAACAAGCTGAGAGGAAAGCCACTTTGCTATCAGGAGGCTCAGACAAGGCCAGGAGTACTGGCACAAATTCTGAAGAAGGAAGACTACTACAGGAAAGCTGACAGAGTGATGTTTTGGAGATCTGTTTTTCTTTTTCTCTCTTTGAAAGTTTGCCTACCAGGTGGGTTTCTAAACTTCTTGTGTAAATATTTCAGCCATAATAGCTTCAGGCCCAGACTACTAATAATTTATCTTGGAATGTGCATGGTCTTAAAACTCATTCAAACTTCACTTAGCTATTTTTAATTAATTGTGTTATGGTTTTAAAGCAACAGTTTATTTCCAGCAAACTTCAGTGCTGTATTATGTTCCACACTCCATGGTATTCAGAAATACACCATGCAAAATCAGTCTCTTTATGTAAATACTGCCAATTTATTCAGCAGTAATAACTGTAAAAAGCTTCAGTAGCAAATCAAAACTGTTACCTGAAATCCATTTCAAGTTATCTACCACATTTGGCCAACTTTACCCAGGTTCATTCAAACTCTTGGTAAAGAAAAGGTAAAGACAAAAATAAGACAGCTATTTTAATAAAAAGGGCAATTTAGTCACTGCTTCTACTAAAAGAAACATTGACCTAAAGGGTCCCTTGGTATAATAACCTCCACGGGGTGTACTTTAAAGATGTTAGAACCAGGTGCATACAAGTGAAGAAACACACGTTTGGTTACTGCTTTCTGCTTCTGCACAGGAAGAACAGCATTTTCCATATTATCTCTTTCTATTCCTATTTCACCTGCAATTCTCACTCTGTACTTCTGTCTGTAGTTTAAGAACAGAAATATGTGATTGCTATTTGTTAGGTTCATTTGTACAACACCCTGGTTCATGAGCAAAACACTTACAAGGTCTCTACCAAGAGAGGACATTTTAGCAAACTCTTTTGTGTGGATGGCCATGTAGTGCTAGAACAGGAAGATGAGAAGTTTAATTTAAATTAAATCCAGAATATTTTATTTAATCTTAATTGGCTAGCCCTCTTTTTTGCAACCCAAAAATGCAAGGGTTCCAAATGCAGGGTTTTAATACTGTTTTTTTACGTTATTTAATTTTAACTAAACTCTACAGATGTGAAATTGTGTAAGTCAACTCTGCACGATCAGCTGCATTATGAATTCATCTTGGCCATAAAAACCTCAGCGATCAATTTCAACTAGTTTTTATACTAGCAACTTTCCTCCCTCCCCCCTCCATGAAGTAAAAAAGACACAAGAGCTTTGAGCAGCAACTGAATTAAGTGGCTCCTTTGCAAATCCTACTTTTCCCTTGAAAACTGCATTTGTACTGCTGGGCCAGTCACACAGGCATCATCAGCAAATAGTGTCTTGGTATTACTCAGTTACAAAAGCAGGTGGCATTAATGGAATGGGATCAACCTTCTAAGTAAGTGAACTCCACTAATATCAGGAACATAAACCTCAGGGAAGCTTGTTAGGTGGAAGTGCAATTACATATTACTTACCAAACACTTACAGAAAAACAGAGAGAAAACAGACACGAGCAAAAATTGACAAAAGAAACTTTGCCACAACAACTGCACGAGGATTTAGAAGAAAAAAAAAAAAAAAAGAGGAAAAAAGGGATGTTCTCAATTGTTTACATTAGTATTTAAGGTGCACAGGACCTAGTGGCCAGTACAGACGCTGAATGCAAACCCGTGTGTGTGGATGGGATCCTGCACTGCCTGCTCTGGTTCTCAGGGCTGCCAGCAGCAGATCTCATTGTATTTTGGGCTCCTGGACTACACGGACCAAAAAGAGTTCAGTTGGTAACACATTATTTTCCAAAACAGAAAACCCAATACTCGCCAAGTGACCCGTGAACCTTGCCCTGACCCCGCATGGCTGTCACCTGCGGGACGGAACCAGTCCTGTGTGCTCCAGCACTCACAGGGCACCTCCATAACCCCCGCCAACCGCCTC
>VZRW01008365.1:0-78138 GCA_013398125.1 Aegotheles bennettii
TGGCACCAGTCACGTAGCCATGATGATGATGGGCTGCAAGGCAAAGTAGCAAAAAATATTTTTAAATAGTTCTAACTTACCTTTGTCTTTCTGCAATCTCAAAAATACTCCTATTAATGGACGCTTTTGTGGACTTTCTCTCCTTTCCTACCAGAGATTAAATTTTTGGTCTGAGCTACTTGACAGTGACCCTTTTCAAGCACTCAAATAAAACATGTAGCTTTATTTGCAGTTCCTGAGGCAACCACTGTAAATGGCAGTAACACAGAGAATTCCTGTAAATTTACTGTTATGTCACTATGGTGTCCATATATAAAAGCAAACTACTGTTTTCTCTGGATCTGCAATAAATACATTTTAAAGCATCCAGTTGCTAAGTACACTGATTGCTTTCAGGAAAGAACTCAAAAACATGCTTTTGCTGGCGACTGGGAAGGGACCTGGGCAGCCCCACGTGTCCCACCCTGGAGCCCAACAGCACACCCCTCCCCATGATGACTGGTAGGAAAAGAGAAAGGGCTGGAACTGTCGTCTGGCCCAATGCTTCGCATTTGGTGAGGAGTAGGTGCTGGAGCATCAGGTAGGCTTGGTGATGGGAGACCAACAAAGTCACCAGCTGTGACACCACGCACCCTTGCATGATGTCACAGCTCCCAGGGGGTTATCAACTCCGATGGCTTCTACTCTCCTCATTCAGCAAATAGCTGAGCAATAGGACCCCAGACATTTTAGTGTTATCACAGCAAAGCTCCCAGCTAGTCATGTGTATCCTTTAATGTGTGCACTCTCAGGCAACCTGTTGGGATCAGAAGAAAAAACTGACCATGCTACTTCAAAATTTGGCGCTGCAAGGATTCCTGTTACCTTCCTACCTCTTCCATAGGTGTTTTTTTAATGAGAAGTTTTCACAAAGATATTTTTAAATGAAAAGTTACTAACAAAATATTTGCTTTGATTCCAACACTTAAGCCATTTTTAGGTGTGTAAATGTAATATCAAGAAGCTCTACTCAGGAAAATCTTTGTGGCAAAAGATCCCTCCGTGAAACCAGAGACATCCTCTGCACCTGACTCCATAGGATACATCCTACTCTCCTTCATAGCATTTGGTCTTCAGAGTCAAGCTAAGGTACAGAGCCAGCACTGTCTCATTGGCAACTTGTGACTTGAGGATCCTGCAAACTGGCATTAGTTGAAACAATCTGCAGGTTGCTTTTCTATTTGTTATATTTTCTTCCCAGCAATCTTCCTGTGGAGCAGTTTGTATGAGACCCATCATTCACTGAGGAAAGTGGGCAGAGGAAATGCCAGTGCATGCTTATTAAGAAGGAGCTTGGAAGCAACCTCTTCTCTTCCATTAATTAGCTCACAGGATTTCAGAAGACGCCACTGGTTTACCGTTCATGCAATTATCCTTGGGTCTGCGTGGCTATAAGCATACAAGCCAGCACAGTATGCACGTGTTTGCTGGTGCAATGGGGAGCAGAGGCCTCTGTATTCTGCAGTCAGACAGGTAAAATTTCCTTTCTTATTCTTTCTCTCTTTCATCTAAATATAGTGTCCAAAAATACACTAATTGCCCTGATTTCTTTCCTGGGAAAATTTGAGAGACATTTGCCCTAGTATTCAGAAGTTCTTAATGTCTCAAGCAGTCTGGAAGGGCAGACTTAAAAAAAATCATGTACCTAACTCATATCAAAATGCATTTCATGGGGTGCATCAAGATGCTGTTAATTTTCTATTTAAAAATTAAAGCTTCTAACTCACCAATATTTTCCTTACTTTTCACATTACAGGTACCAGTATTTTCGAAGGCCAGAATCCTGAGAGCCAGGTCAGACCTGCCCAAGGATTCAGCTTCCCTTGCTCACCTGTTTTTGCATGAAAGTGCAAAGACCCTCAAACCAAGTGCATGGTCCAATAAGGCTGTACAGTGAAATAACAGTAACTAATTTGTCAGTCACACTATGGTCAGCCAAGACACATTTGAGAGAAAACAGCCATTTCACTATCAATAATTTAATTTAAAAATTCCCAAAAAGCTTGTGACTCCTGTAATGCAAACCAAACACAATTGAAGTTGCAAGTGATGAGACACTTCTAATCCATAATTTAGTGTCAGTAGATGCAGATCTGCATTTCTACAGATGTTCTACATGTAAGTAAGAAACTTCTCTTTGTCTCTGAATGATAAAGAAGAGCACGATGCACAGTACCCTGGTCATACAGAACCTTATTACAGCCTTAGAAGCTTTTCCAACAACGTTGCACCAGCTAGGTTTCTGGTCTATTTGGAAAATACAAGACTGTGTTTATGCTTTCACATCATCTTAATTTTCTTTCAGAATCCAGCAGAAGGAAGATCATACAGACACCTTACAGCTGTCACCCTGGTTATGCTTCTGACTCACCTGTCAGATGGGACATAACTCTGTCGTGTGTGCTCAGCTGGCTGCCTGGCCTTGGAAGTCAATTTCCTGAGCACTCCATGGACTCTGCCAGCTACAGTGTGACCACATGAAATTAGTACTGTTGCTCCCATCTGGGTTGATCCAAAGCACTGTGTAAAGTTTTAGTGTGGCTAAAACTTGTCCACCAACAACTGAAGCATTCAGGACACACAAAAAAATAATTATTTATCATCACAGAAAGCAGAAAAAGACACAAGGAGGTAAAATTTTGTTTAAGTGAAAGTGAAGAAATTGAGGCCCTCACTGAGTAAGCTGCACAGGCCTGGCCTTACAACTGAGCACATATGAGAGTTGCAGTGGCTGTGATGAATGTAATTAATGGATACAAATGGGAGCATAATCCACGTTCAGCACAATACTTAATCCCTGCAACTATGCTATGGTGAATATCAAGGCTATGGTTTATGCACATGCAGACTGCTTTTAACGGCGTAAGCAACCTGAAGATGCAAGGGAGAATTTCAGCAGCAATCAGTTCTTTAAAACATTGTGGCTTCTGAACAACTTTTGGGACTGTTTTGGGAGAGGGAGAGGTGATTGGGGTGAATAAGGTAAAAGTAAAAATGAAAGATTCCTATTGCTTTTCCATGTTTCCCTTTCAAAGCTGAAGACAGTGAAAAAGAAACTTTTAGCCAACCACTAAAACACTTAACTTTTTTCTCTCCAGCTCCATATTTTCTTATCATAAAAGGAAGAAAATTTGAAAAAGTAATCCTTTTTCTATTAAATATGGAAAAATATGGGAAAATAAATGCTCTAAGTGAGCAGAATTTCAAGCAGTATTTTTCTAATTTTGTCCTTCTTGACTGAAAAAATACCCTTCATTACTTGTTCTAACAGGAAGCTAAGAGCAGGTTTGTGAAAACATAAGTATGCAGAAAAGATGATAGTAAAATGTTTAAGGGATCAATAGGGCAATCAATTAGTTCAGCATATGGAGTGCCATTCCAGGTAAGGGAATCCAAAAGAGATAGGAGCACTTCCTTGTGACATGTACAATCTCTATCAGGAATAGTCCCAGGAAAACTGAGGACTTCTAAAGATAAATTTTTAAATGGGTAAGTGGTTTTGGTACATGGGCAAGAAGATTATTTATTCTGAGCTAAAAATGCTTTTGATGCAGGAAAACACCCAGCAGGAACCCAGGGAATGATCATCTGGAAATCAAACATTTTCTTCTGCAAAGCCTGTTAGCATTTCTTACAATGTCCAGAATCAGCAAGTGTGGCAAAATAAGACCTTATGTTAGACAGGCAGCATGTTAGAATTCAGCATGCTAAGTAACCATCCGAAGTAGAAATATGGACACATTGACATTTTATTTCAAATTCTTTTAATTGCATTTATTCTTCTGCTGGGAACCGAGAGGAAAATGAACTTTAGTCTATGTTTGTGCTTTGTGAACTGTTTGATAAGACATGTCTCATGTCCCAAAGAGTCTGTTAAGAGAGACAAGATTTAAGCTGAGCTACTTCAGTTCTGATGGTATCGCCAGCGAGCAATCCAAGGTGGGAAGCCTATCTGCACTTCATTTTAAATGACAGAAAACCCAAGAGCTAGGAAGAGTTACTAGAAGCATCTGCTGTAAGAGCAAGGGACAACACAAAGAAGAAGTGAATTCAAGATGAAGAAAAGGGTATAAAGAATGAGATTAGTCTATCTGGAAGAATGCAGAGCAAAATATGCAAGCAGGAAATAAAAGATATAGGCAGGTGTGAGATGACAAACACAGCGTCATGAAGATAAACTTAGGGTGTCTGAAAGCTGTGACGTAATGTTAAGCCAATGAAAGGAGCTCATCTGAGAAGGGCAATTCTATTAAAATTGCAAGATAAAACACAAACAAAATATTTAAAGCACATTACTATTAATTCAGAAACTTACCAGTTCAGATATTCCAAGATTCAACCAGATTCTGTGTTGGGGTAAAAATGAAGCTTCTTAAGGGCAGGGGAAAACAGTGTCTTATAATATTTAATACGTTTACAGAATGCCTGTTACAGGTGTTTATCAAAGATGAGCGTAGTTATAAAAGTCTCCAGTAACCAAAATAGAATTCTTTAAATGTATATATATATATTTAATAAATATAACATTACCAGGCACCCTATTGGATTTCTGTGAGTTGGAGAGGGATTTCCAGTTATTTTTTTAAAACTCTACCTCTGACACATAATTTTTAGTGACTTTACACAGGCTTAAAATCTTGAGCTGTAGACTCACTGCAGTCATAATCTCCCAGTAATGTAAAATACTAGCATCTAGCTACAGGAAGTTGATCACTGCAAAAGTCAGATATGTGATTTAAGTGAACTTCTGGCACTTCTGACAATTATAGTGGTTGTGAACTTTTGGTAACTGCAGCTACTCAAACTTGAAACTCCTTAGACTTCAGATCAAATTTCTGCTAGACAAGCCAAAAATAAAGCACACCCTAAATGTGTCAATAGATGCTATGTTAAATCACCTGAACTGGAAAGCAGATTTCATACTTGGTGTGCACTGCAAAGCTGCTTGTACTTGTAATACCACTTGTAGCATTTGAATCCTTCTTATGTTTTTCACATCCTTCTAAGAACTTCAGAATATTTTGCACATATTAATAAAATTCCATAATGTTTCAAGGACTCGTTAGCTCACTGAGGCATCGACTGCCTACATTCTTCTTTTCTTGAGGATATTTTTCTTTCCAGGCAGTGCTGAGTAATAGATCTACCCAAGCGCTGATGAGATCTCAGTAAAACTCAAGCCAGTTTCCATTGTATCTGGCTTGTCCTCACGGTTTGGCAGGTTCTCTCATATGTTTAATAACCCTCACCTCTTGCAGGAGCTGAAGAGACTGACCAGAGAGAATAACATTTGTATTAAAATGTAAGTGAAATTTTTAACATGTTCTAGCAAGCTGGTAAGTGTTCTTTTAAAGTGGAAAAACCACCATTGAAAATTACAGGCAATAATCAGTTCCTCTGAGAGTTGTTTGTTTAACTTGAGTTTACTTTTAACAGGTGTTCCCACAAGCAGGAGAGACTTTATTCCCTATTTTGATTTATTATTCCCAGATTTAATACTCTGCATTTCTTCAGACTAAATTGTGTTGTGCACCGACTGACCTAGTGCACAGAAAGGTTTTGCTTCCTCCAGATCTGGTGCAGTTGTTCTTCATTATTTGATCCCCACCTTTGACTAATAACTTGCTATCAATTATTTATTTGTTATTGTTACACAGTTGAAATAATGGATTGCACAGTTAGCCTTGAAGGGTTCTGAAGTAACTTAAAAATGCAAGTAACACCAATAGTCACCAAATTCAACACAGCAGTCAAAGAAGAAAAGCCCACTATGCTAGTAGAAAAATCCAGATTTTCAAAAGAAAATTACCATAGCTAGGGTAAATGTTGCAGCTGCATTTAAATGCTAGTACAAAATTGCACCTGCAAAAGGAGAGAAGGAGGCTGCAAACTGGTGATGTTACTTCAGCTGGCATTCTGTTGCTGAGACCACAAGTTACGTCTTTGTTTCTGGAGAGGCTTCGATATAAAGCTATTCCAAAACAATGTTTTACTTACACAGACACACTTATCCCCACACTCCTGAGACAACTTAGTGCCTACATGCTAAGACAGCAATGAGGACTGAAGGAGAGGAAACTTTTCTCTAAAGAAGGCCTTAAATTATTATAGCAGCACATAAAATGTTCTCTTGCAAAGGTCTTGACCAGTAGAAAATACATTGAGGAAGACCTGCCAACTCCAGCACCGTCTGTATGCAATGGATTAATTTAGGAGACGGTTTCTTACTGATATTGGTACACTCTGCTTAAGCTGCTGGCTTTGTCAAGTGTGGGTGTTCCTGATTCTCTTGTTTATATACATAATATTTAGGAAAGCTGTGTCTTCCCAAGGGTCCAATTTAAGTAACAGAGGTCAATGATGATTGAAGTCAATGGGATTTCAAAATATGCTTAAAGATAAACACATGCTTTGGTACATTGCTCAATCAGAGCCAGAATGAATGCTGCTGTTCAGCATGTCTAATCAATAAGGTCTCATGTTTTTGAGACATGTAGTGTCTGATTATGGTCTTTACCTGCTCTTTGCCTTAAGAGTATGTAAAAATCCGGTTTTTCCTTTCGTTTTAGGGGTAGGTTTTTCGTTGAAAGCCTGATCTGCTGATGTGAGAAAATATTCTGAGATATTTAAAAGCCAAAATTGAATATCCACTCTATTTTATTTACAGCTCACATTTGGCCTTTCAAAGTCCTTATTTCCAGAACCTCTCACATTTTCTGCTTCATGAATTCTTAATGAGTTCCAGTTGAAAGTGCCACAGATCCACATTCGCATCATAAAACCCCCCTAAAAGGTACTGTATGGCTTCCCCCAAGTCCCAGCTCCACCCTGCTGCTCTAGCCTACTCTCCTTTTTGCTAAATGTTGGCAACTTCACCAGCATTTGGGCCGACCCACTATGTTTTAAAATCCTTTTAATCCTCTTTATAGCAACAGAAACATTTGAGACTAATCTTTGAAGGCTTTGTACAGTGCAGAACACCTGTGGCTTAACACGCTGTGCTAGCAAACACCCCACATGAGTCTAATGCAGTCTGGCTGCAGTAACGAGGCCATACCCTTCACCTTAGGACCCTTACCTTCACCGCTAAATCTGCTTTATCAAATGGCATACCAGCCCAATAACTGAATACCTCTCACAGGTGTCACTAAAAATTGTTCACCATGTTGACTGGAAGATGATGGCATGGATGGCATGGATGCCCCTTCCACACCACCCAATCTGCTGCTTGGCCCAGCACAGACAGATCTTTCTTTCTGCTGTGGAGATATGGGAGATTGGCTAACCCAAAATACAGTTAGATCCAGGCTTCCATCTGCACTCATAAAAATTTCAGAGTTAACAACCCGAAGCACCTGTGACTTTAGACATCACACTAAAATAAAATACGTTTACAAACACACAGTTGGAATGAATTTGCTAAGAAATAAATGTTCCAGAAACTTTTAAAGCCTTTTAGGGAATGTTCACTGAAAGAGATATCGTCTCTTTCCTTGTGTTTCTCTGTTGTCTTTGAGATGTTCACCTTTGGTACTCTATCTTTACATGCATCTTTTCTTTTAGCAGAACTCCAGTGTACCAAAATGTGAGTTTATTACAGTGTTAGCTCAGAAACTGCTCTGAGAAGGATATAAGGAGAGAGAGCCAAGACATGAAGAAAAGCAACTTGTGCTGAAATATGTAAACCCACAACTACATGAGGAAATCCACTCTGGTATCTTACAGCCAATAAAGAAGGTAACTTGGTGCAGAGGACAGGCAAGGAGGCCACGTAAGCATTGTGAAGAGGGAGGCTGAAGAGCAGGAGCTGCACATTGCTCCTTCTGCAGCTCTTGAGTTAGCTTTGACTGTTTTAATGAGCAAAACCAAGAGGCTCCTCTGACACTTCTCCAAATCAGTATAAAAGGCTTTTTTTTTTTTTCTACTTCCTGGGAATACTATAAAGTGCAATTAATCATGAACATATATAGAATGCTTTGAGATTCCCCAGAGGACATGGACCACAGAAGTGCAAAACGCAGCCATGACAAAGTCTACTAGCATGGGGCTGAATCCTGAGACGGTAGGAACTAGTGGGGCTCTAGTCACACAGAGGAAGGGAAAAAAAAGTTTTGTCTGGTTTATGTACTGCTGACAAGCGTGACACTAGCTATCCTCGGGAGAGCAAATGTACATCACACAGGAAGGCAATAAAGAATTTCAGCTGGTTGTCAGTGTTCCTTTCACGTTCCCTCCTCAGCTTTGAAAAATGTAGGAGTCAAACGTTCCCAAACTGATAACGGCTCACCCTGAAAATCAATTTTCATTTCAGACTGAGTCTACTTAGAAGATGATTCTTTTTAGTGAGAAACAGCTATAAAATGCCAACTGTATTTGACTTCTTAAATTCCCAGTTCAGCAACACATGATTAATAATAAATAATAATTTAATTTATAAAGTACTCTTAAACTGCCACTAAAACGTTTTAATGAATCTTTACTGGCTTGAAACTACCTTTGAACAGAAAATATTGAGTAGCTTAAAATAAAGTGTAAAAGTAATAAAGTATCAGGCTACATTTTGATGGTATTTACACTGGTGAAAATACAGATTTGCATTTGTAATCCCCTTCTATGTAAACCTACCACCTTTTTTTCTCCTGAATTTTTTTCTTGGAAGAGAAAAGTGTTGCAACTTTGCTGATTCAGATTAGGTGTACATTTTTCTGGGCACTCTGTCTCTGCCCATGGCAGGGGGTTGGGACTAGATGATCTTTATGGTCCTTTCCAACCCAAACCATCCTCTGATCTCTGGTGACTTGCACTAGTAAATGGGTTTCCAGGAAATAGGGTGGTCTGCTCACTGATGAGCCTCCAAGCCCCTCTGCCAAAGGGTGTGACACTCTTTGGAGAAACCATGGCTTCCACTGGAAAAAGTATTTTAGGATTACACATTTGGGATTTTCGAAGATCATCCAGCAAAGTGCATATCCAAACTTTTCTGTTTCCAAACTGCTAGGTGGCCCTGAGTTCGTCTTCAAGAGAAGGAGTTGAATTTTTGATATCGTGCAATTATTCCTGGTTTTGTCAGGAGCCAGAAGTGCTCCAGATAATGCAGGTTTTGATTCAGAGATCTTTTCCTTTCTTTTTTCATTGGAGCTCTATGGTCATGTCCTTTACATGTTTAGGGTTGAAATGCCTTTTTGTACTAAGAGCCATATAATATAAGGTCCAGAAAATACTGTGACATTTCCAAAACAGAGCTCAAATCTTTTGTTTGGAAATTGCTTAAGATATAGGTTCCTCTTTTGAGGAGCTCCACCTCTAGATTTCCTTCTGATGAATGTAATTGCTGATGAAGCCTTATTTTCAGATGCGGAAAGTGTAAAATAGATCCTTTTCAACTAGCTCTAACTGAAACCAGAAGCAGCAATATGAACCAGTCAGAGAGGGAACGCCACTTCCAGCTGAGCCAGGGTAAGGCAATTTTAGCTGCACCATTTTGATGAAGCCTGTAACACCCTGTCCTTCTGCTTGTTTGTGTGCTACAAACAATGCTGCAAAGGCACCGCCACGCTGAGTAACAACCGACATGCTCTTCAGTGAAATCCCAAAATCTCCAGCTTTCAAGCTATCTCGAGGAATGTGCACACATGCTTATGCAAATAAAAGGGCACTTTTGAAAGTATACCTTAGTGCCAAGTGATAGTTTTACCAATTTTTTTCCTGCAGTTGCTATGGAGTCTCTGCTGAATTGCACACCGTAGTGTTCGGGTCACTGGAGTTCCTGCCCCACACGGGTCCGTCATCTCAAAGAGCTATTGTATTAAGTTGGCATCTGTGAATGGCAGAGAGAAATGAGATGAAGATAGATTTATTTCACTGTGATTTTATTTCTCATATTTTCTTGCTGAAGTAGTACCTGAATGGCAGAACTTTGACTGGAGCGAAATGTGATCTCAAAGAACAGAAGTATAGAAATTGAAAAGCAGTCATTGGCTTCTTTATGTTGAGTTCTGGTTCAGTTTAGGAAACAACCTGGAATAGAGCAATGCAAATCATTAGCAGTACATCTCTCCTAACAATCTTAATTATGAAGCAAAATCTAAAGCTTCCCCAAATCTGGAGGAAATTTGGATCAGAGTCTAAATTTCAGGACACAGGTCCCTCCAGTGATGTAGTAATATATAACAGTGTCACGGCTTAATGCTGGGCTGGCAATTAAACAGATGACAGATGCTCTCTATTACCTTGGAGTCAGTGGCAGATGGGAGCTGGAGGCAGGAACACACAGAGCCAGGAACATATGGATAGGGATCAAAGGCAGACAAATGGACGGAGTACTCCTAGGACACTGAGCATAGATTAAAAGATCTTGACCCTTATGATTCCTCAGATTATACAAAGTATGATCTTACATGATGGGATACTTCGTTTGGTCAATTTTGGGTCACCTGTACAGTCTGCTCATCCCTGTAGGAGGGTCACAGGTGTGACCCCTTTGCTCCCCCTTTGTTTCTGGAGCATAAGGTGTTTAGCAGAACCAAGCAGTGGCCTTGGTTCTGCATACCATTCTCTTGCAGTAACTATAAACATCAGGCACTATCAGTCCTAGAGTCAGACACTGACTGAAAAACATATACATAATTTCAGCAAGTGCAGCTACTTAGAAGAGACAACTGAAAAGTAAAATTACTAAAAGAAAAATGGTTCTGTCCTGACTCAAACCAGGACAAACAGAAACACATTCTGTGGGATGAATAAAAATGTGTCAAACTCCTGCCTGATATTCAGGATCATGCACTAAGAAACTGGGTAAACACTATCTTGTCAATATCAAAAAAGAGAAAAACAGGATTTACCTTTGTGTACTCGCCTACCATCCCATCTTATCCCTAGAAAGTAAGGAGACAAGAAAAAAGGGGTGAAAGGGAAGTTTCTGTGCCCTTCTTCCTTATTTCAGAGGCTCTGAAAAGCTCATAATTTAACCAAATTTGTCTCTAACTGAAATTACTAGCTTTCCTTCCATATTTAGAGAGTTTATGCTTATTTCTTTAATATAGTTCCTCTGGGGATCTGCCAACTTCCTAAGCTCCTTTTCCTTAGACTTCTTTTTTCTCCTTCTTCTTCTTTCTCCTTCAAGTGAAACAAAATTCTTAACTGATCTAAGGAAAGGCAATCTTTTAGGTTAACCAAGGTCTCAGCTGTGCATATAAGAATATTTGCAGATATGTATCAAAACATTAGCATCAACCATCAAATGCAGGCAAGATATCATGTAGCTGATGTTATAGTGAATCCATATTATGTTGCTAACTAAGACCAGGAGAAACATTCACAATAAAACCACACAGTACAAACAAAGAAACTTAAATCATGCTCATTGAAAAGTTTGCCAAGGTTCATGAATCTTTTGAACCAACCTGGGCCTATTTTGAAAAGAACATAAAACATGATTTTGTATTGAAACCAGGTGGGACTCAGAGGATTTTTGTTATTTGGGGTGCGTTTGGACTTGAAACCTGAAGCTGAAATCAAAGGATGGAACTCGAAAGTCATCCAGCTGAAGAAAATCTTTCTGATATGACCAATGAGAAATCACAGATTTTATTTTATTTTTTTTTTTAAAGTGAAGCTATCAAGGCATGTATGCCATTAGATTGTGAATCATGTGGTATGATTGCACACATGTTTTTGGAGAGTGCTCTGAAGGAAGGCATAGTAGGGGAACACAGGTAGCTGATGCATGTCTTATCCATGAAGAGACTCCATCTGTACCAGTGAAAGACATATGCCCTCCTGTTATCTGCTGGGTATAATCAAGACGGACAACAATCTGAAAGCCCAAAATTCTGTATTTCCATCATCAGAGAGAAGTATAAGCTGTCACTTGTGATAGAGAAACATTAAGAATTAAGTTTTTTTATATCCCTCTGAGATGCTGAGCACTCACAGTGTCCTAAAAGCAGGAGTCACTGGTGGCCATAAATCTGTAACAATATGATTGTGGGCTTGTATCGAATTATAGAAGGTACACAAACAAGGAGCTGGTTTTGCCCAGATGGAGGCCTCTAAGCTTGTAGTCCAGTAGTCTTGACTCTGCTAGAAAGGAACTCCCTTTGGTCTCACTTTCTCAGTCTACAAAATAGGTTGCATGATGCAAAGCAGATTTTGTAAGGCATTTTTAGATCTTTATAAAAGAGTACAGTATAAAAGATAACATATAGTGTAAAATAGTAAAAAACCTAAAATACGTAATTCATAGTTGCTAAGGTAGATACTCACGTCTTCTTCCTTTGTGGATATGAGAAGGAAGTGGAACTTATACAAAATGCTTTTTGTCCTTTATAGCCATGTGAGAACAGTAGATCTTTTAAAAGAAATATGTGAACAATGAACAATCCGCAAATCAAACATCTTCAATGTAGCTTCATTTCTGAAGACAAACCAGTAGACGAACAGGGAGCTGACTGAAAAAGATTTGGTGTTTAAAACTATGCCACTAGAAATTATGTTTTTTCACCAACTCCTACATTAAACAAGGAGAACTTTAAATATGTCTTTGAACAATAACTGTTGCACATTTTACAACACAAGAGAAAGCAAGGCCAAATTAAAGCCCACTAAACTTTCAGTACCATGAAAGCCTAAAGTGAAGGCTCTGGGGAACAGTTCATTTCATTGCCATGAAAGCAAACACATGAGAGAAAACTCCTTGGATCCTTTTCCTACCACACACAGCTAAAGACACATGAATGTGGGAAAGTATTTGATTAACTTTTAAAAATTTTTAATTACATGATTTTAATATTTGTAAAAGGTACTGTATTAAGACATCTCTAGAGATGGCAAGGACCCTGCCAGACCAATTTTCCACCTAGCAAGCAGAAGTAAACAAAATCCATTAAATTAATTTCATAAAACCATTCAGATGAACCAGGTGACCCACATTCACCTTCACATCTCAATCTCTGCAGAGTTTGAAACAGGCTCAAATCAAAGGGTGTCTTTGCCTCCTGGTGTATTTTTTTTCTCCTAGATACTAATTTTTGGATCCAAAGTTCTCTAAAAATCTACACCTTCAGATCAACAGCTCTGGTTCATGTCTACCTCTTTACACAGTGATCTTATTTGCTTAAAAGGAAGAAAACGAAGAGCTTGCCAATGTAAAATGATCAAAGCTAGTGGAAAACATTTGTTTCTAATATCGTTTGTGAAGAGATTTCAACAATATCCCCCTATAACTAATAGAGATAAGACATTAGATAAACTTTGTGTATTTAAATGGAAGTAACCAAATAGAAGTAATCAATAGAGATAACAAGGTTAACTCCTACTGCATGTAGTCCGACTTCATGCTGAGATGATAAAGTCAGAGAAATTACTTTACATTTGCAGTTTTGCAGTTCTTAACATATGATGTGATCAAAGTGCTTTTCAATCAAAAAATTGCAGAATTACATTTTCTCTAAAGGGGATGACCTATAGGCAGTTTTGTTCTCCTTTATCGTACTGTGCCCTCCTGCCTAACCTGGGATCTCCTGACTAGGAGATAAGAGTGAGAGGATTCCACATAATGGAGATGTTGTGTCTCAACCCTCCCACTTATCAAAGTACATTATCATCAAGCCCTATGTGTATAAACATCTGAAGTGAGTGCTCACAGGATTTGGTATCTGATTAGCATTAGTAGATGTGTGAGGAACTGAGGAAGGAACAACAGCAATTTTCACTTCCATTACTCTGCCCATCTACCTCCTGAGCTGCTTTCTTATTGTTTCAAGTAGTTTCCATCCCCCCAAGCCATTTCTTTCCATACTGTTTTTCTCCCTCCTTCCTTGTACCAAATGGGAAAGGGCTATGTGGCTGAGCTCTGCCCAAGGGGCAGGATGCAGGAACAAGTGGCTGGAAGCAGAGAACAGAAACTTTAAAGGAAAATAAATAGGTAATCCCATAAGCTGATTACTATTTACTGAGCCCTTCTCAGAATCCAGAAGACAAATAAAAAGTGTCAGTTTAGCAACCACTTTATTTTAAGACAGTCTTGTGAAAGCTTGGTTAATTTTTTCACTTTTGATATTACCAATGCTTCAGTGCAACGGTAAGAGTTCCCAGATGTCCCTGCCACCCGGCTTCTCAAAATGGAGGGTGGCTTTGGGAGGGAGTGGGTTTTGTTGTTGTTTTTCTTTTAAATAACAATGATTTCCCATGCTCACAAACAAGACTGGCAACTCCCCACCACAACAGGCATGAGTCTTCACTCACATGTACTGTGTGGTAATGAGAAGAGGAAAGTTCAGGACAGTGGCTCTGTTTGCTGGACAACAAAAGCAATAACAAACTGGACAAAGAGCACAGAAGGATTAAAAAAAGCACCTCTGATTCAAAGCAAATATTTTTATTTGAATTTTCAAATGAATGTACTTTTACTGCATTCCTTCCCTTCTGGGCTCACTTTCCATAAACATGCTAGTGAATGAACTTTATAAACAGGAATACTTGCTAAAAGCTAATTTTAGAGACTGAATTTTCAACTGTTCTCCAAAAGCAAATACCAAATCAAACTTTGATATGAATTTTACACTTGGCAGAATAATTCGGTACATTTGGTCTACCTAAGACTGCCACTGTTGACCCAGCTACAGCAAGTGTCATCCCCAAACTCCTCGCCATCCATTGCCTCCGCCTCACCATTGCCATTGAAGAAACCTCTCCCAAGGTCCAAGCACTGGCAGCCCAGATCTGTCTCCCTCTGTTCTCTAGCTCGGCTCTGTGAAATGATCATGATTTAAATAATAATGTGAAACTTATTCTAGTTTGGCTTTTCTTTTAACTGAAATGCATAGGGCCAGAGACTAAAGAAATTCCCAATTAATTATTTAACCTAGCAGATCTGACAGGACAGTAACTTCTGGCAGAGGGGAAGGGACAAGCAGTCAGGAATGGCCTGGGAGTGGTAACACTTGGCATAGGTCAGCAGCACTTTGTCTGACTTTGTCCGATCGCTTGTTTAGAAATATGAAGTTCTTGGTGAGTTGTATAAGCCATTTCATTGGGAAGCACAGCTAAAACCATCAAACAAACAGTGCAGTACTGCAGAAAATGATCTTTTTCCTAAGGGGCTGATTTCCAAATGCACCCAAAATGTTGCTTTTACAAGGAAACACATGAAGAATATACAACATGGCAAGAGTAAATGTGAACATAAAAGCATCAATGCCAGTGGATAAATTGTTATTAATTAGTTGCCTAATTCTAAAGAAAAGTTGCTCCAATCATCTCTCATGTGTCGTTGCATCAACCGTTCTCCATTTCCACAAGAAGCAGATAACTGGCCAACCAGTGAAAATCTGCACATGTCTTACAGTATCCAGAGAGTCAAGAAGCAACATAAATACTTCAAGTTCATCTTCTAATAAGAAGGTTAAAAATGAATCTAGCATAAGGTATAGAGGCATCGAGAAATACAAAAAAATAGTAAAGCAACACAAGAGGGTTGCAATGAAACCACAACTGTGAGAAAAATCAGAGTTAAAGGAAATGAAATCCCAGCTCTGCTTCTAACTCACTGTGTGGTCTTGGGCAAGACACAAAGGGCCATATTTTGAACATCTTACTCATACTAGTAACCAGCTCCTTACAAAGCAGTTCTGCTTAACATTGCAGTCCATGAAACTTGCACTTGAACTATAGAAACAGGCTGAACATGGGTCTGCTTATGTGAGGACAAGTTTTGCAATCTGCTCCTGGAGCTCTCTTTGTCTCCCTCTATCCATAAAAAACAGATAAAAGCTTCTACTGCCATGAGAATGGTGTTGCTGAGATTCAGTCTAATTAGTTAACGTTTGCACAGCTCTTGGAAAATGTAAAGTGTGAAGTAACTGCTATGCAGCTGGAGCAGCTGTAGTTTAAACTTAATCTCCCAGCTTTGACTTTGAGTAGCTGCAGAGTAGATCAGCGTATGCATGAAAAGAGAATAAAGGACTGTCAGGATCTCCTTTCTAGTAGAACCAAAGCCTCTCTAAAAGAACAAAACATATGCTATTTCAACTTGCATTCCTGTTTCCCTGCCATGTTATCAAAAGAGTGGCCTGCCACAAGCCACAGACATTGCTCTACAAATCTTTCGGTGTGCTAGGAAGTCTCAGAGATAGCTGAACACCACATCGCCGTTATTACATAGTGTGGGTCCAACAGCAGTACATTCACATATTCCAAATCTTTTCCATATATTTGGCACTGTCATACCTTAGTCCCCTAGATTTTGCTCCACCTTTCTTGTTCCCCTAATACAGCTAATGCTACCCAGCTGTTTGCAGTCAGCTTTAAAAACTATAACTAAATTAGCATTCCTGCCGAAGCTTATTCCCTGAGTATATATTCTCTACATTACTGATGTTCTCCATGCATTTCTTGACATTCAAGTATGGCTTCACTTTTATTTGCACAGTGTTATGTTTCAAAAAATAACAGTCATTTGAAAAAAGGAGAGATGCGCCTGGAGAAAAACTCTGGATCCAAACAGTCCCTAGATGTTGGAGAAGTTTACATCCAGGCTGGATTAGAAATGCACAAGTAAACCTCATCACTCATCAGTTTCCCTGTCCTTCTGTTAAACTGTACAGCATGTATGCCCCAGTAATGGCAGATTAAGATCTTTTCTAATGATAAATTAGGGGAATAAATTCAATGGCAGTTATTTAATGCAACAATTGCATGTTTAAACTCCAGGTCTGAAATTCTGCCATGCGCTGCTTGCACCCTAGCAATGCAATTAGGCATCTTTAAATAAACTTTGTTTTTCACCTATCCTGTAAGTATTAGGGTGAGAAAACCCTCTTGAATTAGTCGGTCATTACTGGTGCCCTGTGCAAGAGCAGAGTTCCAGCACCAGGATGGCACGCTGGGGGTGCTCAGGGTGCAGCCTCATGGCTGTCCTACACAGTACCTGTGCTGCGGCTTTCTCCCCCAGAGACAGGCAATCTGCAGCCCTTGGGATCTCTTTTCATCCAGGTTTGTCATTGGGTCCCTCTAAAGTGGGATGTTAGATTGGATTGCTGGTTCAGATCTTTCAGGACTGGGTCTTAGAGAAAACACATTTTGGTAATACTGTGGTACCAGAATGTATAATTAGCTTGGAGTGTGGCAATTTAAACAACTTCTCAGTATTTAATGTGGCCCTACCTGGTTTTCTAAATCTACAAAAAATAAATCATTTTTTATTGTTCATCCTCCATGCAGTCCTTCTGCCCCTGTAAATACCTGTTTTGTTTGAGCATGGCTTACAGACATCCGTTCTACAGGTTTGTTCAGCCCTCCTGTGAGGGGTGAATTTCTTCCTTTTCTTGTTCACTATCATTTGTACAAAGCAAATTTCCTCTCCTATTCTGTGTTCAAAACCTTAGCCTGTGGTGAGCATATTTCCCACCTCCTACTGCGCCCTGGGTGGGCAGCGAAGTGGGTCAGCCTCCGGCACTCCTGGGAAGCTCTGAACCCCTCTCCAAGAAACAACAGCTTAATGAAGGGGCAGGAAGGAGGGAATTAAATATGCATCTGCACAAAACACATCAGTCCCCAGCAAGCTCCTGCTGGCAGCCTGCACTCTGGCCTCCGATCCAGCAGGATATTTAAGCGGAGGCTAACTAATGATTCCACTGATGGAGAGTAGTCCGTGTGAGCTGAGAGTTCACTGCATGCTGAAATCATTTGTTCAGTCATGTTTCAAAGGCCTACTCTGTCATCTGCAGCACGAAGGGTCAGATTATTAATTTAATGGAGTACTTGTGCTATGCAAGGAAGTGGAAAAAAAATCCGCTTCCACCCTGGCCAGAGCAGTAAAGCCCAGAGCAGCTTTACATGTTTTTTCATCACTATTAGCCCCTGTGAGAAGCAGAATTGTGTCCCTCCTGCTCCTCAACCCAGGAAATGTTCATGTCAGTCCTGGCATGATCCTTCCTTCCCCTTCTGCTAGTAGGAAATCACTGATTGTTACAGACCTCTTTGTCCGCTGTTGATCCCAGCCCAGCCTGCTCTCACAAGCCATCAGTGGATCCAATACAAGCATCAGGAGCAGATAGCACTAAATGTACACATTTGGGTTTCACATATTTAATTCCAAGTTTTCTTTGAGGGCCTCTAAGTGGGGGAAGGGATGGATAATTATATGGTGGTGTGTGTGTGTGTGTGTGAGGGGGTTAATACTAATTTCGTAGGAGGGAGATTTGCTTGGAAAGCAATGGTACTGAAAGAGACCTAATGGACATTAAATTAGATATGAGATTTCCATCTGCTAAAATGGCAAAAAGCCTCATGCAAACATTGGATGCATTTACAGACAATTCATGTCACAGGCCAAAAAAAAGGAAACTTTCTTTCTTTAAATGGCAAAGTACCAACAATGGCATAATACCTGGAATGCTACAGTCAGCTCTTGACATTATTGTGTTCAAAGAGTTCAGAGAAAATTAACAGAAATGAACAAAGGCTGGAAGAATAGGTCTATAAAAAGTGTTAAGTGTGCGTGCAGGAGAAGGACACAGTCAATTCACGCATCAGCCCCAGAGTACAGCCCAGAGAGGGTCCAACATAACCCAGGCTGCTTTAAGCTTGCAAGAACTGGACCCACCAAAGTGGACGCAACTCCAATCCCAAAGTGAAATGTATGCAAACATGGGGACTCCCTCTCCACCATACTGATCAGGAGTAGAGCTGGTTGAAAAATGTAGGCTTTTCATCAGAATATATTGAGAAAATAGAGCTATTTTTTAAAGTGTTTCCAAGAAACTGTATTCCAGCTTCCTTGCATAGAACAGAGATCCAGAGATTTCCTTGGAAGATAGTGTTGAATTCATTGACCACAAACATTTGATGTGTGCAACTTTAATTACAACTTTCCAAAATAAAAAGAAGTGCCTGAACATTCTCGGAAAATAATCTATTCTCTTTTAGCACTTTTAAACATAACTCATACCTCAGTTTCTTTCTGTCTTTGCCCCTACCACAATATTGTGTCACTGCACTTATTCCTTGCTCCTTCTGTAGCCATTTCTCCCTCCCAATGAAATGGGTAATTCACAGGTATATAGTGCTCCACTGCAGAGAATCCAAAATGTCTAACTCCACTTTGTCATGAATCCTGTCCTCACTTGACGTAAACATTTAATTGGTGTAGATATTTAGATGTAATCCAATATTAGCATAATATGGGTGGTAATTAGTCTTGTGTTTGAAGGAAGGATTACGTGCCTCGGGCTCTTTCCTTGTGCTTATCCCTCTGACAATGGAAAGTGGCACAGGTCTATTTCTTTTACTGTATATCCCATCTTAGGAGGACTCTAACCAAAACACAAGATAAATGCATTTCTGCTATTATTTTATACCTAAATAAAGACTGTTAAAACACAGACAGTGCCAAAGGTGCTTTGTAGGCAAGGACATCCAACTTTGAACTATTTTTGTACTTAGCTTTTCAATCCAAAACTGATGGCTATGACGTGCATTCTGATGAAATTTATACTTGACCTACTAATAATGAAAGTTATCACAGGATATGCTGCTCACTAATAGGAAATAATAAATAACCATATCTACGCAAAACTGTTTCCAATGCTGTTAATTGCATAAGAAAAACTCTTTCCAGTTAAAGAAATTATCTATTCAAAGAGCATTAACATTTCTGGCCTAATTAATAAAATTATTAACAGACTGGGGTGAGGAAATGAAGTTCCTGTCCCTTGGAGGGACATGGAAATGGCCTGTAGAGATGTTTCTGAGGTGGAGTTCTCATACTACGGGTGACCAAGCCTAATGAGCAGGATTTCCTCACTGACCTGGCAGAGACTGGGAGGAACATGCAGAAATGCTGAATGGGTTCTGACATTAAAATAGTGATAGAGAGGAAAAATGCGTTAAAACAAGTTTGTGAATGGGAATCATGGAATTAGCATGAACATCTTTAAAATCCTCAAGAAGAATAAAAGCATTCTGAGGTGATAATTTAAGAGGGGAAGACGCTCTGGATAAAAATTCAATCTAGGTGAAAATACATACAGTTGTTGGTGTAGTAAAGAACAGAAATTGGCGTAAGTTTTTCTTCTCCAACAAAACTTCCAGAGACTTGGAGTAGCTGAGCTGTCAAATTCCCCAGGGTTGTAGAGTGTGGAAGGAAATGGCCAAGAAGATCTGCCAAGGAATGAATCCATCACTATTGCCCATTCCCCATGCTCCCTTTTCTCACATCACAAGTCATTGGAGAATGGCTTGCTGTACATTTTATTTCAGCCAGTTCCCATGTGAGTGGATAAAATGATCTGGTTTTCCAGTGATGCTTCCAGGATTTGAGGAGTTGTACTGAAATCAGGATATTGTCCTGCAGAGTTTGGGAAGGCGGCTGGAAGGAAGAGAATAAAAGGTAAGCTTCCATCAACCAAAAACGTGGGCCCCTAACTCAGTATTTCCTATGTTCCTTCCTTCCTTCATTGTTCATCCAGTCTATCATCCCACTGTGTCATCCTGTGACATGTGTTTCACATCCCATCCCTTCCAGATCTAAACTTTTTTTCACCCTTCTTCTATTTCTTTCTACCCTGTCTTTCTTCCAGCAAATAGCCACTCTACATGGGCTGAGCAAACGCACTCACACTGAGTGTCCTTAGAAAGGCTTCCAGAGTTGGCTTCCAAACTCTGATCAACCTCCCAGCTCAGAATTGATGTTGAAAGACTTGCATAAATACACACCCTGTGTCTGTTCCCCTGTTCTGTTCTTCATCCTGGTGTGAATTAGGGAAAGTTCTACTAATATCAGCTATGTTACTCTGGTAGAAAAATGACATGGATGAGTGGAGAATCAGGTCCATCCATTTTCTTCTTTCCAAATGAAATGATGTAATTTGTTTGCCTTCTTAAAATGAAATGGTCTTTCAAAGGTTTTTTTTTCCACTGGATATCAGTCTTCCATTAATAATAACAATAGCTCCAAGAACAGACTAATTAAAGTACGCGGTGTCCTTTTTTTTTCGTTATTGCTCTCAACATGCACTGTTGAGAGAAATGTGAATAGCAGGCAAATAACTCACAATATTACTTCACAAAGATTGATTCAAGTTGCTGCTCATAAGATACTGCACCATATGGAAAATGTAACCGAGTAGCTGACAATTTTGTTTAGTTAAACAAGGGTAGGTAAGATCTGATAATGCATGGGATCATTTTGGCACATAGTACAGCTCTCCCAGACCCATTGCATTATGCCTATCATCAAGTTAGTTCATCTAACAGCATGAAGTGGAACACCCTGACCCTTCTTATCCCTGTTAATCACTTTTAAGTAAATAATACCTCTTTGGAGAATAGTGATTCATATGCTGCAACCAGAGATACAGTCAAGCTGTGAACTGGTCCTCCTGCAACGATAGGTAAAGTCAGGGAGCAAAGATAAGGAAGGATTTTGTCAGACTATTATCATTACTTCACTTTTTAATTGCCTATAAAAGATTTTTAAAGCAGCAGGACGCCATCGAAGAACACAATCCTTTCTGTTTTCTTTCAAGACAGCTTCTAAACAGCTGTTCTGTTTCTCTCAAATCGTCACCTATTTAATTTTAAGATAAGGCATCCTTAGGAATCATTTCCTCTGTGAGCAGCTAGGAAAGGTTATATATCACTAAAATGTCCTGTGCTATTTCCTTTTAAAAAAGTCAGGCCAATTCTTGGTTTCCTGAGGCATTGCTATAGCCCTGATCACGCAGGGCAAAAGCTGAGAAAGATGGTGAGGAGCTTTACAGCTCAGACATTTACTTTTCCACTTTCCTTTCTGCTTTCATTTCCCAGGAACCAACACTGCTCAGTACCGATATGCTCCTGCCTCACCACAGCCTGTGATAGGTAGGACCAGGCTTTTGCTGGGTTGCTTCTGGCAGGATTTTGGGGAGCTGGGCAGACAGCTGTCAGTCCCTCTCTTGTGATTATAAATCTCCCCACTGAGATACAGAGTTGAAGTGTATCCTTAACACACTCATTAAGCTGGCAGTAACCCTTATGCACCCAAAAGGATTGTCCATATTGCAGAGGACAAAACGATGCAGAATCGCTGAGCTACCTTGGATTGAGCTGTCACGCACTGTGTGTCCAGGAAGAGATACTTGCTCAGGTCCTCAGCTCAGGACAGCAGTGCTCGCACACTACATTTCCAGGGCTGATGACCCATGTCATTATATGCCTAAAAGTTTGCTGATACAGTGTTTTATAGTAATGTGTGTTCCTGTTGTGGATAAAAAGCCAAGATTTCACTCCACAAAATGTTTAAGTTATTTATCCAAACTGCTCAGAAACTGGAGTCAGTTTGTTTGCATAAAGATGGATGATGTGTGCAAGACAGTATTTTACAATAGACAGGTCAGGAAGCTTCACTTTATTTTAGAAAGATAGATTAAAAGTTTAATTTCTCAATCCATTTTAAGGAAACACATCATGTTTCAAGGAATGGTGACTGTACAACTTTTGTCCTTTTATTTGTGAGATCCCATAAGTAAAGACTGTGCTGGAGCAGACCTGGTTGTGGATTTGATTTTGTTTTGATTTGCTCTCTCATGTTTTGCTGAGGCTGGGGGAGAGACTGCCATGGTATTTGACTTGCCTTCACAATTAGTAGGTTCAGTGCACCGAGACATTTAACACATTTGGACGCCAATTCCACCATTTTCCTAAGTACCTAAATCATGGTGCCCATCTCTAGTTTTTGTCAAAGATTATGTCTAACAAGTCAGACAGCAAGAGGTCAAATGCCCGTCTAGTGTAAAACAACAGTACTCCTCTCATGTCCACAAAATCAGGAGAGCTGTGCCAGTTTACATCAGCTCAGGCTCAGGATTTGTGCTGGACCATGTAAAGTCTTTTGAGGTGTTTGCAGTTCACTTGAACACATTTATCTTCAACACTTCAGCTAGAGAGCATTGATAATCTCTAGAACCAGACTTTGAATGTTGTATTTCCTGAGAAAGTGATGCAGGGTAAGAGTGTGCCTTTTGTAAGGTCTGGGAAACATATGTAAACTGCTTTGACAGAGAACCAGTTGTTTGTAAGTAACTAAAGCTGAGTTACTTCTCCATAAGGTGAGTTACTTCCCATAAAGCTTCTCCGTAGGACACATTCTTCTCCTATGGAAGTTTTCTAAAGAAGTCCATTTTCACATTTTATTTTTTTTACTTGTCATAATATAGATAGAGCAGTCTTAAAAGCTTCTCTATTGTTTTTTTTTAATTATAAACTATTAAAAAAATTTTATCTCCCTACTTATTTTATGTATTTTAAGGATTCATGAGGTCTACAAGGAACTTGAAATAGTTATGGTTCTGTTTACTGTAGGATAGAGGGGAGAAAAAACCACAGAACCAAAATCTTGCTTTTACTAACTGGGTGAAAATACTTCTTATGCATTAGAAGATTTCTGATAGTCCTTAGGAACAAATATTTAGCATGACTTTTATCCCATTGTAGACCACAAATGAGAGGGCTAGACAGACTCCACAACACAGTTTTGCCTTGGCATTCTTTAAATCTCAACAAGAAAATGAGTGAGCTTCACCTATAGCATAACCAAAGCCCATAAGACAAATAATTCATTCATAGCATAGTGTAAAACTGAATCTATTTCATGCTAAATACCATAAACCAGGCAAGTGAAGGATTATAATCCTGTAAATTCATATACACACAGCCAAGCACACACAAAACTGTGCTTGCTGAATTATAGAATATTTTGTTTTTCTTTAATTCACTTTTATGTAAATAAAATGGTGCATATCCAGTGCTTTACTTTTACACTATCGACATGCTCAGAGAAATTGTTTTGGTATCTTTGGAACAGCATTTCTTTGTGTGTTTCTATCTCCTCACATACAGTCCTCTTCTATCTTTTGGAATTGAATGAAAAAAACCCAATACTTTTATGGAGACATGCAACATTTTGTGTCCAAAAAGATGTCATAAATAGTTTAGCGTCAGAGTACACATTTAAAAAATAACAAAAGAACATGTTTTTGAAGTTTTTGATCTTACCCTGACCTTTGAAGCTTGCTAGGTGGTGAATTCATTAAAAAGATGTCAAAGTATAAGCTCAAGGTCTCAAATTTATTTAGTGCTATAGAAGCTTGCCATTCCAGGAGGAAATGCATCAATAACTGAATGTGCATATCAAACACTAAACCAAATGATGCCGTTCTAATGGTAATTTTTTGATTATTGAATAGTTAACATTAAAATCCTGTTTCAATGGAAACAGGGGTTTTTTAGAGATACTACATTTTTTCCAGACTTTGTTTACGGCAAGCAGGTTATGCAATATATGATTCAGATCAGAATTTCCACTGTACAGAACCCGTAACATGTGACACAAATAAAGGGTGAGCAAACCCATTCAGATACAGAAGGATGAAGAAACTTGAACCTCAAATGAAAATTTACTTCAAGGTGCCCAAAACGTGCTTTCAGATTTTGAATGTTTATTCTTTCATTTTCAAGCATTTTTATATTTCTTTATTCTGAACAAGCCACCACCACAAGTGAATAAACATTGCAACACATGCTTTCTTAAAACTGACTCTTTCTACGTGCCACTTGTCATGACCAGTACCACTGGTTCTGACAGCAGGGCCAATACCGGTTTATTCTCCCATTTAGCACTTGCTTTTCCATTATTCCTGATTCCATATGTTCAGTCCCCAAACTTTGTTAATTTATATCATCTTGATGTAAATTTAGGAATTACACATATTCCTTTGCAAAATACTAACCTTTTCTGTGCCACCCTAAACCCAAATCCCAAACAGTTCCTTTCATTAATGTTGATTCAAATTAGCAAACAAGGATTGTCCCAAACTCTGAAATGTTTAAGAGATTTACAATGCTCATTAGATAAAACAAGAACACAAGAAAAATGGAATTAAAGAGAAGTGGAAAGAATATAGAATATAAATAGATCAACCCATCCCTTCCCTCCATCCCAGACACTGTGGTGTAAGTGGACGGAAGCCCAGTATCTCCTGGATTATATCCAGTTTTAAATTTTGCACACCAACTCTTGCTTCCTTTTGCCCTAAAACTGGGAATTTGAGTCAAATTAAACAGTACTTGGACACATTAACTGATTGTTCAGTTCTTAAGTCTTTTTTTTTTACCACAGCTCTTGGTTGAACCAGCTAGTTCCATAACAGGAACTATTATAGAAGTTGAAACTTCGAGAAAACCCTTTGAATACCTAGAACCAAAACCTTCCCTCTCCTTTGAGGAAGCTGCTCCACAACCTGAATGGAAAAAACTGGTCCAAGCATATTTAATTGTCTCTGCCTACAAAGAGTGACAGCGAAGGAAGCTACTTCTAGGTAGCAAACCCAGAGAAAATCTGAGGCAGTGGCCACATCTTAGGGAATGTTGTGGGAATACTCATCATTCATGGGAAGAAAATGCATGGAGAATGCCACAGCTCAGGCTACCAGTACCTCTTGCAGCTCCAGTGGGTGATGGGTAACTCCACGGACACCATCTCATTTCTCCTTAAATGTGCAGAACTGCACATGCAGTAGTTTTTTCCCTTCCAAGAAGAACTCTTTTCATCCGATTCCAGCTCTGTTGATCAGTGGGCCCCAAAGGGACAATGCAGAAATTATACCACATGTAGACAGATGAAATAGGTTAACTTGCTTCAAAGTAGAGCACTTTTACAGTTAGTCAGGTTTGGTGTGGGGGCACATGGGGGAGAACTGTACTTACAGTCAGGATGGAGCTTGAACACATTACCTGGGAAATATAAGTTTCTTTGTAGAAAATCAAAATCATCCTTCCTATGCCAAGCAGCCAGCACACCCACAACTGCACAGCAGTCCTGCACAGTCCTGCATTCAGGTGCCCATGACCAAAGGAATCACACAAACACCGCAAACCTGGCAGAAAAAAAGCGCAATTTAACACTTGCAATTCAATAAGATATTTTTCACACTTATCTCAATGTTTTTGCTAAAATTAAAGGCAATTTTTATTTGTTATCTAAAGGCAAAGCTTTTTTCTGAATAGAAAGACTAACATTAAGCCCAGAAACAATATAATCTCATAATTGAGTAGGCAGGAACTGGCTTGTCATATGAGAAGAAATTCTGCTATATTGAAATGAACAAGGCTTCAAAACTCCCATGAAATACAAATTTTAAAAAATGTTTGAAATCAATTATGACATCTTATCTAGATAAAAAAGGATGTATTTTGTTTAAAAGTTGATCACCTTTAGCTTTTGGGTTTTTAATACAAAAAATGCTTTTTTCATTAAGAGATATCTTGGACATTATTGAAAGGTTTTGCTTTGTTTCTTATTTCAAAACAAACATTTGTTTAAATTCATGTCTTAACATATTTAGCTTTAAATGAAAATTACTTCCTCTTTGAAGACTTAGTTTGTTAAAAATTCTTATTAATGTTAATTTCCAATAGCTGTGCCTGTTTTTCCTTGTGAAAAAAGCTAATGTATTCAGCCCTGCTGGGGTTAGCTTCTGTATTTCTGGACTACAACAAAGTACTTTGGCTTATTTTTTGTGCTGGATATTTAAATTTAGATGGAGCTGACTAGTATACTAGCAGTTTTTCATTCTTTGTCTTCCCTCACAACTGAAAATTGAATTTTTTAAAGCATTATCAATTATCACATCTAGAAGATCATTTGCTCATTTTCTCACTACGGTGTAATAAGAGACATAGTCTAACATTATCTCCACTTCTGTAAATTTATAAGCCTGTTATTAGGAGTTAAACCACAATGTATTTGCAATTTATATTATCATAAATGTAAGTGCCTCTTCACATTCATTACAATAGAATATGATCCAGAATCCTGTATTTTAATTCTAAGTCAAGAAACATCAGTACTAAATTACTTATTCTACTTTTTAATCAGGTATTTTCCTTGTACCAAACATGTTAACTTGCATTTAACTAATGCCTGGCATGAAAAACCCACCACTTCACAGAATCACAGAATGTTAGGAGTTGGAAGGGACCTCGAAAGATCATCTAGTCCAACCCCCCTGCCAGAGCAGGACCACCTAGAGCAGGTCACACAGGAACGCATCCAGTTGGGTTTTGAATGTCTCCAGAGAAGGAGATTCCACAACCTCTCTGGGCAGCCTGTTCCAGTGCGCTCTCCCTCTTACAGTGAAAAAGTTCTTCCTTATGTTCACCTGGAACCTCCTATGTTCCAACTTGCACTCGCTCCCCCTTGTCCTATCACTGGACATCACTGACAAGAGCCTGTCTCCATCCTCCTGACACTCACCCTTCACATATTTATAAACATTAATGAGGTCACTCCTCAGTCTCCTCCAAGCTAAAGAGACCCAGCTCCCTCAGCCTCTCCTCATAAGGGAGATGTTCCACTCCCTTCATCATCTTTGTGTCTCTGTGCTGGATTCTTTCAAGTAGTTCCATGTCCTTCTTGAACTGAGGGGCCCAGAACTGGACACAGGACTCTAGATGCAGCCTCAACAAGGCAGAATAGAGGAGGAGTATCTCTCTTGACCTACTAACCACACCCTTCCTAATACACCCCAGGATGCCATTGGCCTTGGCCACAAGGGCACATTGCTGGCTCATGGCCATCCTTCTGTCCACCAGGACAGGACACCATTTCTCTATAGGTTCTTGAAAAAGTAATTTTCACTGTTAAACTTGTGCATTCAGGGATAATTTTGTTATTCAACCTTATTCAGAAAACTCATTTCTGAATGGTGTGTTTTCTTGTTGCCAGAAAATGCCACATAAACCAAATTCAGTACTGTGTTTGGTCCTTCGGTCTGAAAGGTACTTTGATTTCTGGATGGCAGTGGCCTGTGCAGGACTGATTTTTTATCACTTGTTTTCAGGTGGCTGGTGTAAACTGGGTTTTGTATATTCTGATAAAATTATGGTTTGAAGTGCAATATATGAAAAGAAATACTTCAGCAATGTATGAAACCAAAACAAGATAAATGCTGCATCTTTGAAAAGAGGGGAGACTGAATGATATTTCATAATTATTTTTTGAGACCAGTTGGTTTACATTTCCAAATAACTTTTGTTTCAAAGGGACAGTATCAAAATACATGCAAAAAATAAAATTCTATATAAGGCACAATAAATTATTTCACTGCTTAGGTATTGGATTTCAAAGGGAGAAGAGAGTATGCACAAGGATATTAGAGTGGACTATATTGTATCTTTGGGAATTGCTGTCAAATACTGATGAAAACAGAGAGACTGTCAGAGATCAGATAAAAGAAAGAAATGCTTATATTTGGAAGAACAATGTGAAATGTGTGGCCAACAGAGATTTCAAATGTAAGCTAATAGCAATCCACAAACAAAGCTGGAGGAAGTCCCACATATTCAATCGCATTTACAGTCAGTTAGCATATGTAAAAATTTTATAGTGCATTCTTCCTCATTTTGAAACTTACAAAAGTATGCTGTTCAGTAGATCTGACTGTGACACATAGTTACGGTGCATTGGCAAGCATCACAAGACAGATGAAAAAATGAAAACCACTGCTTTTAGCTATTTTGTCATAACTTGTGTTTATCAAAACATGAACACAACTTTTGGACTTTATAGAATTTAATTGAGTTACAAAATGTGAGAGACTTACTGTTTTTACATATTACACATACACTCAGGAAAAGTGTTGTCTTTCAGATGCTGTTTCTGTGAGTGTCATGATACCTGGATACAGGACATAGAATATCTTGATTCAAATTTTTTTTTCACAATATGAAACTAAAAGCTGTGTTAAAAAGGGCTGTTAATGTATAGCTTCTTCTGGAGTGACCCTTCTTTTTCAGAAGTATTTTCAACAGTTTTTCTAAAACACAAATTTCAGCTAAGACAACTGCTGTGATCAGTGAAGATTTAAGTACTGGCAAATCAACTTTTCCTAGGCCTACATTTATTTGCATTTTTTTAAGTTAGCATAAATTAGTACAAAATCATTAATCATTAAATATGGAAGTAAGGAAGTATAGAGTACCTCCATACAGGCAGACACGGGCAGTGTTACCAGTTCCCTTATAAGCAAGATAATGTTTTCTGTAACAATATAGCACTGCAGATTTTATGCAGTTTTAGTGCATCTTATGCACAAATTTTTAGGTATGTTCATTTTTTAAAAAAAGGACAATGAGCTTTGTGTCCTGTGCTCAGATGCTTCTTACACCACTTGTAAAGCTAGAGCACAGTTACTGCATACACGTGTTGTAACTGTGATCACAGTGTGGTCTTATATTCCTGTTGGAGAGAAATTACAACTCATCCATTGATTTAAGCAGACCTTGGGTTTAAATTTACCTTTTGAACCACTACGCTTGGGCTCTGCAAAGCTAGCTACGCCCTTAGATCGAAGATGAGATAGGGGATCCTTGTTCTGTTGCTGTGCTGGAGTTTCATTCTCCACCTATCTTTATTGCAGTAAAAATGTAAAATGAGGATAAAAGGATCTCATTACAGAAAACTTCACCATTTCACTCCCTTACCCTTTTGTGGCCACAGGGATATTTCACTCACATGTGCTTGCAAAGCCCTGCTGTAGCTGGGTAAATCCCCAAGGAAACACAAGACAAAATAAAGACATGGCACCTAAGGGGAAATTCTTTGACTAGCAGCACCTGCTGCATTTGGATTTGGAAAGGCATGATAACATCACCCATAAGATTCAACACTGATGATGTTTGCCATGTGAACTTCAGCACACTTTTATTATAAATACACAGATAAAGCCCTAATTAGAGTTGAGTATTTTGTATTTCTCTAGCCATGTTTCTCACTCCTGCTGGAAGTGCAATAGTGGCTGTTACATGCACCACACAAGACCTTGGACCTACACAAACATCCCAGCTTTCTATCAACTGCATTTTTACTGTATGAAAATGACGTCTCAGAAGAAAGATTAAGTTCAAGTAACCTGTTAGCCAATAAGTAACAATCTTCTGATTTTCATACCCTTGCCCATTTTTAAGAAAAAACCCCATAGAAGATAAAAGAATATTTCTACCACATTTTATTTTTCTTCAGTTATTTTTTTCCAACATAGATAATCACAAAGATTTCAGAGGTGGCTGCTGGTTTGTTAGTCTTTTCTGAAGAGTGTTATAAAGGAGAGATGGTCTTGGAAAAAAGATTAGACAGTTTTGTTTTGATATCATACCTAGGAAAAGCTAAAGAACCTGCATAAATCAGTAAAGAAGTGACTTGCTTGTTTCTTAATCAAAATAAAATTGTGTTATGTTTAAGACATATCTAACTTTATCTGGTCTTATAGCAGGTAATGCTGATTTGTCAGAAAGCCCTTAAACTATGATTAAACATCAAATGATCTTTGCTTTTACTGTGTCAGCCCCCTCTGTTTATAGCCAGTCTTGCACATCTTCAAGTCAACTTTTCTCTGTCTTGTGTATCAGGGTCTTGAAAAAATTTAGTCTCTTAACATCATGCTGTTGCCATTCTCTCTCTGTGGTGGGATTAGGGATAACTGCCCCAGAGTTAAATGTAATTGGGCAAATTGTTGATTACTAACATACTGCAACCACACAAGTATTGTCTTTGGGGGATTGCTCTAATGAACAAAACAATCAACTGAGCATTTGGAGAAAAGGAGAGAATTCATAAATGTAGCCCACAGGAATTGCAGATAAGAGGAGTTGTACTGGAAGTGCACATGATGGCTGCAGTGTGCATTTTCCTAGTATTAAGAGCACCATTTGTTCTGGAGAGCTGTTAGCTGCATCTGAGGACGTAACAGGAATTTGAATGCTAGGGAAAAAAACCCATCACTTCTGATAGCTCTACATGCTGCCCTCTAAGCTGAACAGGAGGGCTTTGATTCCCAGCAGCAGAATGAAATAAACCTGTCCTAAGAGACAGTGAAATGATCCAAATGGAAAACGGTAATATCCCAACTTGTAGCCATCTGCTTAGGCTATGGAAAGTGGCTTATAGTTTAGAGAGATGATGAACTTGAAGAAAACAGTAGGCCCCGTGAAATAACTGTGCAGGGAACTTTAGCTAGACTTGGAGTTACTCTGTAAATCACTGCTTTAATAAAGCTTATTGTGTTTACCAAGTTTGGCCTCCTCTCAGATTTCAGCCTCACATGAAGTATCTTAAATTCAACATTTAAATGCAATTAAAGTTATGACACAAATACAGCACACCAATGCCAACAGGTTTTATGGGAAGGCGTACAGTTCCCTGGTTTAAGACTGATGTTTTCTTGGTTTGAACTGTGTTTACAAAGTTATTTTTCTATCTTCTAAAATTTAATTTCCTATTTTATGTGGCAGTAGATTAAAAAAAAAAAGTCTGTTATTGAAGCTTATAAAAGACCTAGATTTCACTGGAGAGGCTGGTGATGTGATCATGTACTGATTTCACTTGGGCTGCATGCATGTAACTAAAAGCAGAATTTGACAATCTGTCCCTTGCAGTGAGAATGTGCAGACATACTGAATGTCATAAATGTTCCCAGATGGAACTGAGACATATACTTTTCTCATAGGGACAGCACATAGATCGGGAAATTTGTACTTAGCTCAGAGCTGGGTGGCCTAATTCCTTCTGTTTTAGGTTTTAGACCAAAATGAATGTGTCCATCTGGGTCATAAGTGCTTAGAAATTCTGGCTTATAGTGAAAAAGATTACATCAAACTCAGTATTAGTGGTATAGGAGGAGCTGACAGCCAGCCTCATGTACTCCCATCATATGATTGCTGGGCCTCTCCTAAGAAAAAAGACTTTCAGCAGGCAGTCTTGGCAACAAAGAAGAGAAGATGAGTAGATGACTGTAAGCCCAAGACATACTGGAAATGGGCAAAGTCGATGGCCACCTGGAATGTGAAACTTTGCTGGGCTTGTGTAATTTGGCAAATCTGATTTTACTAACAGCTACACTGCTTTATTCAACTCTTCAGAATTCAAGTAGATGAAGGATGAAGAGATTCAACTAAATGTTTCTAGTATAGACTACCTTTGCATGAGACAATTCTGCTTCCATGTTCTCTTATCAGTGGTATCATTAGTTCATGGTCTTAATGGTCATGTCAAAGGTTTCCAGCGAAAATGTAAAATGTCTTTTCCTCATTCAGGTTACTAATAAGGGGAAAATGCAAGACCTGTGTTGCCAGAACTGCTATTTTCCCCCTGACCAGTGAGCTACCTTTGCCCCTCCAGTACTGTGGGTGACCTTCCAGATTCCCCCTTGGAGGAAGCAGCAGCAATGCAGTTTCAGCTAAGAGGTGGAAGAGCTGGTAGGTGTGACAAGGTAGAGGGGCAAGAAAAAAGACTGGAAGCATTGGTAACTCACATTTGGTGAATACTGGTTTGGAATAAGCTCAAGTTTATGCATACTTAGAGAACCCGTGAGATGTCTCCACTTCAAGCACTATGGATAGTTCAGGATCATGAACTGGCTTATTCTGTCAGAACAAGGAATTCTGAGTATCTTTTGAAAGGCAGACACTGTTGGGAAAAAGTCAGTGACTCTCCTACTACAGAGGGAGGCATTAGGTCTGCTCCTGACACCCCACAGGAGAATAGTGTTTGGGTATTATGATGTCATACTTTCTTCCTCAGTCATCTGTAACTAGGAAGGCTTTTATCTACCTTCAGGCTCATGGATCGAGGATAGCAAATCTCCTCACATTGGATTCGAAAACTTGAGCATTTCAGGGTTTAGAAAGTCCTCTTGTCCCTGAAGGTCATATTATCTGGGAATAAGTCAGTTCAGGATGGCAACGAAGTAGCAGTTGCAGACCGTGCCACTCGATGGTTCAGGTAAAGTAATTTCTGCCACCTCTTGGCTTGTGCTCAGACTTTGCCTGAAGAGGACAGAGCTGTTTGCACAGCAAAGGCCGAGGCTGCACTATCTTTCCCCCTACCCTGAGGACATTAGGCAAAAATAATAGATGGTGTCTCACAACTCCTCGGTGTGATTCCACATTATCCCCTTTGAGTCAGATCGCACAATTTGGCCCCTGTCTCTGAACGACAAGGATTACCAAAGAAAACACAAATTGTTGTGGAGGTCACTTGATAAGATTTTGTTTACACACTAGGAGCAGTTTCTCAGAATCATTAAGTTAAATTAAATAACGCATTAACTTTTCCGCCAATATCTAAGCTCCAGTGCTAGTCAGTCATCAGCTCTGACAGCAGTAAATCCAGCACAAATAGAAAATACCATTAACTTTAAGTAATTTACATAATAATTACATTACCCAGATGAGTATTTCTTCCAAAAGGAGATCACAAGTTCATTTCTGACTCTTTATTGTTTGCAGTAAATTGGGAAGCTCAGTCTGCACGCAATAATATTGGAAGAGATTTGCAAAGCATTATTAAAAAGACACTAGTGTCAAAAGACTGTTCCATAAAAACACATGTACTAAAACCTTCAGCATTAATTGAATCATGCTTGTGTTTTGGCAATGCTGGAAACCTGGCTCAGTCTTAGCTCTGGTGATTCATTAGTGCTAATTAATGCTTTTTCCAGGCTAGTAACAAACTAAAGAGAGACTGTTTTTCTCTACTGATCATTCCACAGTTACAGTAATGGTTTGATTTATGTATCAGCCACTTAATGCTGCGTTCCATTCATTTCTAAACAAGTTTCAAAGGGACTCAGGGTGCTTATGTGAAAGTCTAAGACGACAAACAAACAAAAGTGTTTCCTATGAGCACAGCTAAGCAACAGTGCTGGGTTTCCTGGGGCTTCCTGTCCAACCTACTCTGCCTCTTCTTCCCAAGACACAAACAACACCAGCATCATCCCAGCAGGACTTTCACGCTCCCTTCCCTGTTCCCAAAAGTCTTGGCCAGTCTGGCAGCCACTGATGCCATGGAGGGTGCAGGGTTACTAGCCATGGATGGCCAGACGGATGTGGGCTCAGGGTGGGGGCCTGCCTGACCCCTCAGCAGGGTCACTTGACCTCACTCACTCATCCAAGCTCTGCTGCCAATTTTTCCGAAAACCCCTCACGAGTTCATACAGGCAGTTAAACCCAAGAGCACAATTGTGTCTTCAGACCTATGCTGTGGATCTAAACTTCAATATTATTCTGCTCTCAGATCTACAGGGTAGATTTTGACTGTAATATTTTGCTCTCTCTACAGGCACAAAACAGTGTGTGCCAGCAATAGCATAAAAAGTGTAAATGCTGCAAAAATATGCTACCATTTCCTCTCACTCTGCTGCCCAGTTTAGAAATTTGGCTGGAGGCATTCACTGCAGTTTGGAGTTTTCTTTTAATATCATTTTTCTGTAACTGTTTTCTTTTACATTTTTGAAACATTTTTAGTTCTCAGGAAATGTCTTAGAAGGGGAGTCTGGAAACAGAAGCACTTTACTTATCCATAGATCAAGAATAAGGTGAGTAGTGCCCTTTGCTGTCAATGAGCTTCAATACTTGGAAGAAGTGATCTTCTCGGTGGCTGAGAAAATATTTTGAGCTTCATGTACATTCAGTTCTTGGCCACTTTTGGCTGAACAGTGACAATTCAAGTGTTGTGGATCTCTTTCCATTAAGTACAAGGCTGACGTCACCAATGCATTTCCCATATGATAGCAAAGAGTTTCCAGATGGAAACAACCTTCCAAATGCTGTTGACTGTCCACAAACTATAGTAGTGACACAGAGTTCTCTGCACATCTGAGTCAGAGAATATTGCTATTGTAAAAAAGAAAAAATAAAGATAACATTAACAATAATAATATTAAATTATAATAATAATAACAACCATATTAAAATATCTGGCTCAGCATGTATGTGAAGGGGAAGGAGAGTTACGCTCATTTTATCAAGTCTGCTGACTATACAACAGGTGTAAGATCAGACATATCCCTTTGACAGAAAGAGTAAGACACCATGGCCTTGTAAGAAGGGCAGGGTACATTTAAATTTAGAAAATCACTTGTGCTGTCTATCCCTCAGATATGTTAATAATGAAAATACCAGTTTCTAATACATTATATGCATTTGTGGACTAATAATAAAATATTACTCTTTCAAAGCCCAGGCTTTTGAATTAGATATAGTTTAAAATCTAACTAGGGAGAACAAACAGGAGGAATTAGAGGTCTATGCACAGTTATAGGGCTGCAGCCTCACTGGGGTAACAGAGACATGGTGGGATAGCTCACACAACGGGAGTACGGCAATGTATTGACACAGGCTCTTCAGGAAGGACAGGCAGGATGGAGAGGAGGGGGTGTCACCCTGCATGTGATGGATCAGTGGGAAAGCATGGAGCTCTGCCTTGGGACAAATGACAAGCCAGCTGAGAGTTTATGGGCCAGGATTAGAGGGCAGACCAATGTGGGCAACATTGTGCTGGGTGTCTGCTAAAGACTGTCTGACCAGGAAGAAGTATATGTGGCCTTCTTCAAACAGCTGAAAGAAGCATCACATTTGCAGGCCCTGGTCCTCATGGGGACTTCAAGCACTCTGACATTAGTTGGAGGGACACCACAGCAGGACACAAGCAATCCAAGAGGTTTCTGGCCTACACTGATGACAACTTCCTGACATGTGTGATCTAAGACTAGACAAGGGAAAGTGCTGTGCTGGACCTCAGACTTACAAATAAGACAAATTTGTCAGGGCTGTGAAGGTCAGGGGCAGCCTTGGCTTCAGTGACCTTGAGATGATGGAACTAAGGATCTTGGCAAGACAGGATAAAAGCAAGATCAGGAGCATAACCCTGAACTTTAGGAGTGTACTTTGCTGGTCAGAGGTCTGCTTGAAACAGCCCTATGGGAGACAGCCATGGAGAAAACAATATGGTAGGAGTTGGAAGGGACCTCTGGAGATCTTGTAGTCCAACCCCCCTGCTAAAGCAGAATCACCTAAAGCAGGTGGCACAGGATCAAGTCCAGGTGCGTTTTGAATGTCTCCAGAGAAGGAGACTCCACAGCCTTTCTGGGCAGCCTGTTCCAGTGCTCTGTCACCCTCTAGGTAAAGAAGTCTTTCCTCATGTTTAGTTGGAACTTCCTGTGTTCCAGTTTGTGCCTGTTGCCCCTCATCCTGTCACTGGGCATCACTGAGAATAGTCTGGCACCATCCTCCTGACACACACCTTGTAGATACTTATATGCATTGGTAAGATCCCCTCTCAGTCTTCTCTTCTCCAGGCTAAACAAACCCAGGTCTCAGCCTTTCCTCATAAGAGAGATGCTCCAGTCCCCTCATCATCTTTGTAGCCTTTGTAGCCCTAAGATGATCAGGTTATAAATATTTAAGCAAGCTGAACATCCATAAGGCCTGAGGGGATTCACCCATGAGTGCCGAGGAAGCTGACCAATGTCACTGTAAAGCTATTCTCAATAATCCTTGAAAGATCATAGTGATTGGAGGAGGTTACTGAGGACTGGGAGAAAGAAAATGTCCCTCCTGTCTTCACGAAGAGTAAAAAGGAAGATCTGAAGAATTACAAGCTGGTCAGCCTCATCCCAATCCCCAAGAAGGTGATGGAGCATATCCTCCTGGGAACAATTTCCAAACATATGAAGGACGAGATGATTTGGATGTATGAATGGGAAATCACACGTGATCATCAGTGGGCAAGGGGAGAGCAGTTGATGTCTGTCTTCACTTTGGCAAAGTTTTCAACACCATGTTCATCATAGACAAACTGATAAGGTACAGACGAGGTAAATGGACAGTGGGGTGGGCTGAAAACTGGCTGAACTGTTGGGCTCAGAGGGCTGAAATCAGCAGCTAGAAATTCAGCTGGTCGTTGGTCACTGGTTGTGCACCCAGGGGTTGATACCAGCTCAAACACTGTTTAACACCTTCAGTAATGACCTGGCCAATAGGACAGAGTGCCACAGCAAGAAGTTTGCAGACAAAGCAAAACTGGGAGGAGTAGCTGATACACCAGATGGTTGTGCTGCCGTTCAGAGGGATCTCCACAGACTGCAGAAATAGGCAACAGAAATCCTATGAAAATCAATAAAGGGAAAGGGAAAGTCCTGCACCTGGGGAGGAATAACCCCAGAGGTGCCTTCCTACCTCAGCCATTCTTTGGTTTTGTGATTCTGTGTTATTTGATTCTAGTCAGAATGTAAAACACCTGTTCATTGCATCATTACAGGGGACAAAAATCCTCCAGTGATTATTACTTTAGGAGACCTTGTGTTTTAATAACTTTAGAACATTACCATACGGACTTTTTTTACAAGTTGACACATTTTAAAGCAAGACAATAGACCAATTTATTTTTCATTGAGAAAGCACTGTAATCTTACCATTTTACCAGCTATCATTATGTATTCACCTTAGAGAAATTATTTAAACTGGCTTTAGGACTACTCGATTACTCAATCTATCTGAGCAGGTTCTTGAATGAATGATGAATTAGAGGGCCCTCTGTTTGGGGAAGTGTCACATTTTGGAAGCAACATAAATCTACATCCCAAAGACTAAGATCATGAAACAGTCCCTGACACTTTCTCAACAGCATGGCTGTTAAACCAGATGAGCATGAAAAATGCACTTTTCAGTAATTATGTATTTGCTTGTATAAAAGACCTTCTTTCATTTCAGCTGGCTGTAATGTTTCTGATTCTCCAATAACCCTTAGAGTTTATAAGCTGCAATTCCATATAAATCAATGCATTTGCACTGTTGCAAAACTAGTTTGAGAGCAGAGTCTGGTGCAGAACTCTCCTAAATTGCGCTTTCCTGCACAGCGTTAAACAGCTGCCACACCTCACTGTAAAAGCTTTCCTTTGGGTATATGGGGCACTGGTATATTGAACTACAACTGAGTTCTGAAGACAAATATGCATATTCAGACATGTAGTCACTGAAGTAATTCCAGATTTATACGACTGAAACTTAGATCAAAACCATTAACTTCTACACAGTAACTTTTACATGTTTGCTCAAGGCTTTCAAGGAGCTTTGAAAAATGTTCAGTTGCAATACAACTACCAGCAACTACATTTGTATGGTATCGCTCTTTCAAGCTTTTGCTAAATGTAACTTGCAGGACATTGCAGGGTTAAGAAGAGAGAACATATTCACTGTACTAACACTAGAAAACAGATAGCTCAGTATGTAAATTTTCTTGCCAACTTCAAGGTTGGTCTAAAAGCTCAAAGTTTCTAACTGTTTTTATTTGCAAAATAGCATGCAGAACTAGAAAACTGAGCTTAAGATAGATTATTGTTCATAGTCATAGTCATAAATCTTAAGCTGATTTTCACAACAACAAAAAAATTATTGGCATATATTTAGACCATGCATGACCTTGCTGAATCAACTTGGCATTCTCAAGAACAACAAAATAAAACCAGATGACAGATTCTTGTTTTCAGACTCTACAGATACATCTCGCAGTATGTGAAGAAGAATAATTGTAGTGGGTATGAGAGAACTCATCTCATCCCCCACGGACTTTAGCTGATGTTTGCCCTCATTAAGTCTTTATGCATCACTGAAATCCTTCAGGTAAGTCCTGAATGGGGTCTTCAACACAGAGATCAGTTTCATTAAGAATCCATGGCAGAGCAGACTGTCTAATTAGGAAATAAAATGTCCTCACACAAGCAAAATCTCCTGAGGGGCTACATATAGTACAGCTAATTTTCTAAGCTTTTCTGGAATTGCTACAACACAAACCCCTCAGAGAAACTTTTGCAATAAAGGTTTTCATGTGGTCTTCCCACCATGTTCAGTGGGGAGATCCATGGAAAAATCTAGTCCCAGCTCTGTGTGCTTCTCATTCTTGTGCACTTTTCTTTGGATACAAATAGGCAACAAAGCCTATTACTGGTCTCTGTGATGGAAGCATCTGAGGTTGGATATGGGAAAATGAAGTTTGGAAGCAGAATTGTAGTTGCTGTTGTTTTCCTGAACTTTCCACTAATATTGCATACAGATATGGAATGTAGACTGGCTGTTCCCAACCCCAGAGCCTGCTCTGACCACGTCTCTATCTACCAGAGAGATCTTGAGTTGCATGATAGTCACTGTGGACTTTTGGGAAGATGACTAGAGAGTGCCTCCATCGGCATTGCCACTTTGTTCTATGTCTGCTGCAGGAGCCAGAGCCAGCTGAATCACAGACTCTGCAGCCTAGAAGGGTATCTGCAACACGTTCTCTCCTTCATCCACAAATGTACATAACATTAATGAGAAGGGCGAAAAACAGCACAGTGAAGCAACATAGCCACCTCCCTGAATTTGGCTTCCCTTAAGTGGACTAGAAATTGGCAACAATGGTCTTATGTCTGTGAGTATCTTGAGAGACTGTAACAAGATAGACACAAAGGCTGGAGAAAGCTGAAAAAGCGAAAGAGGACCATTACCTACCAATAATCTACTGTTTTCACACGCAGAAAACATTATTTCACAATCTTGAACGTAATTAAAACACTTTGTTCTGTAACAGATAATCATAATAAAAGTGCTTGCAAACAAGCACTTGTCCCTAATTGCATCATCTGCTTGCTACCTATGCTGCCTGTAAAGTAAATGGCACGTTTTCTTCATTGCTTTGCATACAGTGATGTTTTCATTAATCAAAGTTCACATTTGATTAATGCTCCCCTGCCATCACTACCACAAAACTGACATTTAGCCCAACCATGAACAAGATGTTGGCTGTAGTTCTCCTATCATTAGAGTGCATTTCCTTAATATCCCATGTTAATATGGTGTATATGACTAGACAACTAAGACAGAAGCAGAATTTTCATATTTCACTTCAACACATTGTATTCTGGGAGTTGATGTTTTGGCACTACACAACACAGGCTGTAGCTCAGCAAAAGTATCATTTGCTTTGCGAGAATCTTGAGTACAAGTTGCTAATTGGAAATCCTCGCTCTGCAGTTGGTAGGACTGAATGAAATGTAAATATATGTTCCTGACACTTTGTCTGAGAGAAAGGGAGCAAAGAAGCAGGCCTTTAAGGTTTTGCTAGGCTGAGATCCGAGGCTTGAACCAAGATGATACCCCAGTTATTTGGTAGGCAGGGGGATAGGTTCAGAAAAAAGAAGAACCCACGTGTTAAAATAATAACCTGTTTTTGATAAAATCAAAGCTGAAACAGAATTTTCTGAGATTCCAAAGTACTTGTTTTTATTTTCTTTTATTTCCCTTTTTTTTTTCTCTTTAGCACAGGAGTGGGAACACAGGTCGAGTGTAAGGAAGGTGATTTTATGTTATTCTCAACATGACCAAACTGGGTGTGTGAGAATGCTTGGACCTCCCAAGGCTCAGTTTTGAGAGGGCTGATTCTTACCCAGTAACTCTGCTGAGTTCTCTCCTGGGCTTTCTGCTGCTCTTACACAGCCATCACTGCTCTTCCTTCAAAATAATTATTTCTGATTCATACCACAGACTGTGAGAGATGAACTGGCCTCTCATTTGCAGTGCGGTTGTATCGGGGTATATTTGACTCATGGGTGTCAGATAATCTAGGTCAGCATCAGCTGCATATGTGAGCTCTTGGGTGGTTTTCTCAATTAAAACCATGTTACTAGCTCCCAGCATTTTTTCCTTTAGAAATTGATGGCTGAAAAATGCACACAACTGCGGATGACAGAAGTTATGGAGGAATGAGGAATATTTGAAACATCATAAAAGGGGAAAAAAAAAAGGAGAAGTGAATGCTACATTTAAAGCTCTGTTTTCTGCTATGGTTGTTTCTTATTAATATAGTGATTCCCCAGATAAACTGCAAGGCAACTGACATCGTCTTCTGAAGTATGGCTATCTCTGTGTGGCCATTATGATTGGACATTTCACATACATGTAGCACTAATGGCACTATGTCATTAGGTATTTATTCACCCATATTATGAGGTAATCCTCTCACTTTAAATTTGAATTTACTCTCAGTCTCATAAACCAGATGGTATCTTATTAGTAGTAGGAGTTGTGGGGTCACAGAATTTTTGGCAATAGAGGCTTAGGCTGTGAGCCCAGCCTGCTTTGGAGATCAAAGGAAGAACATATTCTGAACATCTTCAGAGCCTGGTGAACAGACCTCCTTTTCTTTGCAAAAATGAACCTTAGATGAGGTCAGATTCACACTGCTGTAACTGGCGGGTCCATTTACATTACAGAACTAAACGAAAGACATCAAGGAGAAAGATGCAAACTCAAAATGAAGAACTGATTTTGTCTTACACAACTGCTGGTAGACCTTGCTTTGATTACAATATGAGGGTTTCTTCTCAGCTTTCTACAGAAAGCTTGGTGTATACTATTGCTCTGTCAGCTTTCTAAGAGAAGTATGACAAGAGAGTCTTATACATGCAACTTCTCAAATTCAGAGCTCTGCATATAGTATTACAAAGTCAAGACTTTCAGTTGTTTGCTCCCTATGTTCAAGGCCTAAAGAGGCATTAAAAAAGCTTAAATTGCCCCATCAAGCCCTGTGTTGGGAAATACTTCACTAAAGGAGAATTTCCAAGGAGTATAGTGTTTCCACATCCAGATCCTCCTACCACTGCCACTGCTCCCATATTCAAGGTATGTTTGAGGTGGTGGGCAGTGAGCACCAGTGATGTGATAGCAAAGTGAACACTGCTCCAGTAATCCTCCAGCTAGTACAGTTGCAGAGAGTGACTGTACATTCATCTCACCCAACTTGGCCACCTAAATTTTAAGCATACAGTCTAAATTAGTCATTCTGCCTCTGGTCTACATGGACCAATTATTTCCATCCTAAGACACATTTGTGAGGGTGCTTACCTCTCTCCACTGACTCCAGACAGAATTTCAATGAGCATCACTGATGTCAGCTGAGACAGACCCGGCTATTAAGGATCACGATTCACTGACATGTTTCAGAGCAGCCCCTCAGAGATTTCAGGGACAAGCGTTATTGCAACCTGACATGTGCATTTCTCACAGTTAACTGCCGGTGCACTTGATTGAACCAGCACAGCAACACTGGATGAATGTGATCCTGCTGATCCTACATCATTCAACTTTCAGAGTGCCCGTCTGCTTGTCCACCAACAAAGAGCAAGAGATTATAACCACACAACCTGTGATTTCACTTACTGAAGATATTATCCAGCCTCTGATGCTTAACCTCAAATCTGGCTAAGGTATTTAATGCCTCCTTTGCCTCAATCTTTAATACCAGTGGCAACTGTGCTCAGGATGTCCAGCTCCCAGAGACAGAAGTGAAAGATGGAGAGCTGAGTGGAGCCCCTGTAATTCACAAGAAAATGGTTAGTAACCTCCTATGCCAACTGGACACCCACAGGTCTATGGGCCCAGATGGAATCCACCCCAGAGTAATGAGGGAGCTGGCAAAAGAACTTGCCAAGCTGCTTTCAATCATTTACCAGCAGTCCTGGTTAACTAGAGGAATTCCAACTGACTGGAAATTAGCAAATATAACACCCATCTACAAGAAGGGTCAGAAGGACGATCCCGGGAACTACAGGCCTGTCAGCTTGACCTCGGTACCGGGTAAGGTCATGGAACAGATCATCTTGAGTGCCATTATGTGGCACATGCAGGACAAACAGGGGATCAGACCCAGACAACCTGGGTTTATGAAAGGAAGGTCCTGTTTGACCAACCTGATCTCATTCTATGACAAAGTGACCAGCCTAGTAGACGAGGGAAAGGATGTGGATGTGGTCTATCTAGACTTCAGTAAAGCATTTGACACTGTCTCCCATAGCATTCTCCTAAAATATCTGGCTGCCCATGGTTTGGATGGGTGTACTCTTTGTTGGGTGAAAAACTGGCTGGAAAGATGGGCCCGGAGAGTTGTGGTTAATGGAATTAAATCCAGATGGTTGTCGGTCAGTCACAGATGGTGTTCCCCAGGGCTCAGTGTTGGGGCCAGTTCTGTTTAATATCTTTATTGATGACCTAGATGAGGGGATCGAAGTGTACTCTCAGTAAGTTTGCAGACGACACTAAGTTAGGTGGAAGTGTTGATCTGCTTGAGGGAAGGAGGGCTCTGCAGAGAGATCTGTACAGGCTGGATTGGTGGGCAGAGGCCAACGGGATGAGGTTCAATAAGGCCAAGTGTCAGGTTCTGTACTTGGGTCACAACAATCCCAGGCTCCGATACAGGCTTGGGGAAGAGCGACTGGAAAGCTGCTCAGCAGAAAGGGACTTGGGGGTGCTGGTTGACGGCCAACTGGATATGGGCCAGCAGTGTGCCCAGGTGGCCAAGAAGGCAAATGGCATCTTGGCCTGCATCAGGAATAGTGTGGCCAGCAGGACTAGGGAAGTGATTGTCCTGCTGTACTCAGCACTGATGAGGCCGCACCTCGAGTACTGTGTTCACTTTTGGACTCTGCACTTCAAAAAAGACGTCGAGTGGCTGGAGTGTGTCCAGAGAAGGGCAACAAAGCTGGTGAAGGGACTAGAAAACATGTCTTGTGGGGAATGACTGAGGGAGCTGGGGTTGTTCAGTCTGGAGAAGAGGATGCTCAGGGGGGACCTCATTGCTCTCTAACAACTACCTGAAAGGAGGCTGGAGTGAGTCAGGGGTTGGACATTAGGAAAAAATTTTCCACTGTAAGGGTGATTAAGTATTGAAATAGGATGCCCAGGGAGGTGGTGAACTTCACTGTCCCTGGAGATGTTCAAGAAGCATCTAGATATGGCGCTGGGTGATGTGGTTTAGTGGTGATGTAGGCAGGCGGTTGGACTGGATGATCTTGAAGGTCTCTTCCAACCTCAATGATTATACGATTCTATGATTATAAGGTATGATAAATAAAATCAAATAAACCCCTCCTGTGTGCAGTACTAACTGAAGCTCTGCTCAAACACCAGTCTTCTTGTCATCACTGTAATGTATTTAAAAACTCAAAGGCTTACAAATGAAATCTCTGTAATGTTTTAAATCCTTTTATATATTCTTTAAAGCTCTGTAGTTTTTCCCATATATTACATGAACAGTATTTTAAAATAAATTTTATAGGCAGTATGTGGTAAGTCCTCCAAAAGTATCATTAATTAGTTGCAAGATCAATTGTTTCATTCTTTTTTTTTCATTTTATTAATTTAAAATGTATTAATTCACACTATTTATTTTCTCTTTTTTTTCTCTTGCTGTTTTCTTGTTTCTGCACTTATTGCTCTGAGTCAAATTAACATGAAATTTTTGCTAAGGCAGTATGAAAAAATCAACCAGATTCCCCCTCTCCCTCCCTCCCTCCCTCCCTCCCTTCCTCTTTCTCTCTCCCCCTCCCTTTCTATATGTCAGTTCCAATTAGTTTTATTTTTTTTTTCATTGGGAAACGAAGGATGTTGCTGAGCAGTTTAGAATTGATTCTTTGAAGGATTTCCAAGCAGCAAAAACATCTTTAAAACAAAAGCATTATCCCATGGGCTTCAGAATTCAGGTGGGACATTCAACAAAAAACTACTTTTTCTTTTTGTTGTTGTTATCTACATTTCAGTCAGTTCTTTTCTCTGTGTGTTATCTCTGTGCTCTGAAAAGGTCAGCAGACCTCTGTATTACATTGTACATGGAAAGTCTGCAAGTATTCCAAAACTACTGCAATTAAAGCACAGGAGAATTTCATTTGATCACTAACAGAATCTACAATGATTTAGGGATCTTCTATTTTCTTACACTTCAAGTCAGTAGTAATTAGTGATCAGATGTAGTTTTGACTTCTGGTAGCTTTGACTGATCAGTTCAGTTCATAGATGAGATGAAAGTCTTGTGGACCCTGGCTTTGTGACAGCAGCTTAGCCTACATAAATGGGCTGGTAAATCAGACTCTCTAGTAGAGATATTTCTCGGGTTAGTTCCATAGGTCTGAAAAGTATAGCACAGCATTCATATCACTAGACATTAAAAAAAAAAAGATAATTCCCCAAAATGATAGTCTATTTGAGGACCATCAGAACAGGATCCTGGAAAGTTGATAGTCTTTTGGCTTAATAGCTCTATGGAATAAGTACTGGAGGTTGATTTATATCAGGACTGCAAATGAATGGGTATACCTCTACCATTGTCCACACAGGTTCCTCTACCATCCCCTAGTGACTTGTTCCCACTCCCATATCCCAGGGGAAAATCTTTGTCTGCAATGTTTCTGTGACCTTCTTCAGCTGATGAAAGAGAAATTTTTGGTGAAGAGGCAGGTTTTTTTAACTATTATTTTAATCTCTTACTGACTTGACTATGTAGGACAATTGACAAGCCTAATTTTGACCTCCTGTCTTGGGTGTTTGCACCATTGCCTTCTATCACCCAGGACCAGAGCCCTGCGATGGACCCTTCCCAAGGAAGACCAGGTCACCTCCTGGAAGGCATTTGGTGGTGTGAGAACAACAAGCACCTCGTTACAGCTTCCTGGCCTACCCTTACCTTCAGGAAGGAGCCATGGATTTGCTGCAATACTAAATTAATTACAGCTGCCCCTCCAGAAGTTTGTATGTCCCATTTGGACAACTACTTCAAAGTCCATATGTCTATATATACGTCATCCAAAATACATGATCAACCTGGGTCCTCTAAGCAGAGTGGGAAAACCACCACGTTTCTACTTCCTCTCTTCTTGCTGACTAGGACATGAATCAAGAGCTGGAGTGGAGCACCTTCAGGGAAAACCAGGGAAAACAGAACTGAGAACAAAGCACTACCCTACTAAGAATTTTCCTGACCATGGTGACAATGACAGATATTGAGCTCAGAAACTCACAGCCAGAGAAATGGTGGAAGATTTGTTACCTGGGCCTGAAAATGAGATCACACACATGATTGTCACTGAGAACAGTAGTCAGGCTTTGAAGATGTGCAGAATATGGAATACCAAGAGAGAAGCAGATGCTCTGTAGTGAGAATGATTTTCATGAATAGAGATCCAGAAAAACCTGACTTAGTCTAGGAAGGAACTATTAGCATTCCTTTGGCAAATGAGGATTAATTTGCTTGTGTATAATAAATTATCAAATGCAGAGTTAAAAATTGGTGCTATGCCATGTAATTATTGCTCAAGACCCTTTTTAAAAGTCACTGGGTACATCATTTAAAATCATTGTGAGCGGTCACTGGAAAATATTAGTTACATGGCTTCCATTGAAAATTAAAATACCTGTTTATAGTTATGTATTCATGCAAATAGACAGTATAGCATAAATAAACATCGCCATTCTTAACATCACAACGAAAGTGAGATAGGGCAAAATCCAATACATAAAATCTTTATTGGATCTCAGGAGTAAGAGAACAGCAACTTTTTCACTGAAATGTCCATTGCTCTGTGCTGTCAACACTAGTCCTCCAATGCAGAACAGTCATCTTAATTGTCCACAGGAGAGGAATATAATGTTATAGAAAACATTTGGTAAGTTGATGTAACATGATTTCTTCTGCACAGAAATTTTAACTGTTTACTGATAGTTGTCATGCTGTTCTTGAAGTATCGTTTACTTTTCATTTATTAGGGAGGTTAAAATGAACTCCACTTTTTGTGCTTCAGTATGAAGCCTTTGGACTCCTCATTCTTCCCTCCATCTCCTGCTCTTCCCAGTCCTCTTCCCACCCAGTCACTAGGAAATTATGCAAGGAAAGGGGACAAGGACACAACTTCCTCTTCAATCCATTCTGCTCTTTGATGTAAGATGATTTGTTCCACTGCATGAGTATCTGGGCACAGCCTAAGGTCCGCTGAAATCAATACTTACCCTTCAGATTCAAAACCCAGCAGAAGAGGAGGTGCTGTCCCACACACAGAGGTTTCCATTAGGCCTAGCATAAAATCCAAGCAAGGTGAGATGATGACCTTTTGCGGCCTCCTCCCTCTTGCACAACTCTGCATGATGGCTGATGTAACGAAGTTCTCAGAAAAACCTTAAAAAACAGAGAGAGCGAGAGGACTGTATAATATTGCAAGCTGTAAAACTGGCTTATGAACAGGAAACAGAAGGCGTTAGTAAGAGTGAAGACTTCAATACAGGGAGAGGTAGCAAGTCATGTGCTCAAAAAGTCAGTATAACTTATATGTGAACAGCCTTGTGGCGTGTGAGAGTTTTACTGATAACAGAGTAACTGAGGGTGGGAAGCAAAAGAGACAAAGAATCCAAGCCAGAAGGACTGTGAGAGCAGAAAGGGAGCGGGAACACAGAGTGTGGATGGACCTCTTGTTTAGTAGGCAAGGCAAAGGCACTTTAATGCAGTGAATAAAAGTGAAAAGAAAATGTAGAAAGTATTTTCCTTTGATCTTGTCAAAAATGATGGGTCTGATTCTCAGCTTGTAGAATGATCACAGCTCCAAAATAAAGAATCAAGGATTGAACAGATGTTGTTTAAATCAAATTAATTCTAGACAGTAAATTCAATTCCTACCAACTTTAGTTAAAATACAAATTGCTGAGTACATTACATTCTGACTTCAAAATAGAAAGGTAGAAGCCGACCAGAAGCTTTATAGTCCTCTAAAATACTTAATTTTATATAAAGTTCATGAACATAGAGTGTATCGAATCCAGCAGTAAAGAGTATTTCCAGAGTTAACAGGAAGAGCTTTGGAAATGTCATACCAGTATGTTATAACTTTATTTAAATAAAAGTAGTTAAAATCATATTTGCAAATTCAACACTTACATTTCATGATAAAGCAAAATCTGTAAAGAACACTGGCCCTGCTGTAACAGTTAAAAGCTGGAGGGATAACTATATAGCCATTCATCTAACAGGGCAGATTTTACATCCATGATTAAAACATACTTTTTTTAAAAAGTGGGTTTGAATTATAAAACATATACAGCTTTATATTGTCCTCTTAGTACACAATTTTATTGCTTGGTAAAAACTGTGAAACACCTCATACCTCACTGGAGGCTCTTTTATACAGTTCTCTTCTGGCTGATCAGCAGTGATTCATTAAAACACATTGAAAAATTACAATTAATTTCTGAAAACTGTCTTTTTCCATTTGTTTTAGGAGCACAAAGTTGACCTGAGGAGCTTGCAGCTTCTCTTGTCTTTGCTGTTTTGATGCTCTTAGTGCTTCAGAAAGTTTATCTTCCTGCTAGAGTAATGGAGATAGAACTCTTTTGTGCTTAATATTAATTTTTATTTCTGAAACACAAGGTTCCCACTTCAAGATTTCACATCATAGGGAGAAACAATCCTTTGCATTTTTCTATCACACTAGACTCTAAATGGAAGAAAATGAAAATAAGAGTCTCCTTTCTTACTTGGTCTGTTTGAGATCTTCCACTTAGTCCTCTAAAAACCATTCTGAGTTGCGTGTGTGCTCATGTGTATTGTGCATGTTTCCAGATAGCTCGTACTTTAGGTTTATCACCTTCCTTTATTTTCCCACAGTTGTAGTACCCCAATGTACTAAAGAAAAAGTTTTCCTGATGCCAGAAAAGAAATTCTTCATGTTTTTCTTGCCATGGATATTTTCCTAGATGAGTTAATTTCCACCTAGAGAACCTTTTGAGTCCTCTAAATCGGAGGAGACAAGCCTTTTCCTTGCAGAGGGCCAAGAAGACCTTTCACACACCTTTCACAGGCCACACATTAACACACAGATTAGTGTTATTTTATAATCTGGGAGGAAAAGAAAATATAGCTTCAAGTCATATAAAATAAAGTTCCAGGGTAATTCTGCCAATAGGTTCTCACATCTTCTATACATGACCTCCCTTGTCCAGTGGACTCCTATATTTATACACCTCCTTGAAAAACAACTCCTGAACTCTTTATTAAAGGAAATATCACATATACAGCATTCCAGCCCTGGAAAAAAATCACAAGGGATGTCTCTGAAAGTACTTGTAAAAAGCATAGCGCATCTCTCAAGCTCCTTCAGCTTAAAAAGATACCTGCTGAAGCAAGAAGGATTACATGCATCTTCCTTTGCCAGATTCTTCTGTACGCTGATGTACCCACCAATGAGGGGTCAGACAGCAGTGCCCAGCAACTGCTGTTACTGTATGCCAGTTTTAACCTCCCACAAAGGCACTCAGGTATGTGTGTGAGTCACATCAGCTGAGTGGGTGTGAAATCACCCCAAAGCTGAGCACTTCAGGCTGGCAGTCTGCAGGTCTTCTGATAGAATGAATAGGTGGTGCATCTGATGTTCTGGTCACCCAGGCACCCACTGCTTGTGCACACCACCAGCTGCTGAAGCACATCTTAGGTAAAATTCATACTTGCATTTCAAAGGAAGCTCTGGATGGGTTACTCTCATCTGTATCTTCTCCCAGCCTACATTAGGACAGTTTGCAGTATCAGTTACAGTTCCTCAAAGCTGAGCTCTGGACAGCCAACCCTTCCTCTGCCCCCTCACATCTCCTCTGAGTTCATGCTCTTCTCACTCACATATCTGAGGCTTTCTTTATGTCAGAGAACTTCTCCCACACCACATGAAATGCCTTTGTTCTCTCTGCAGTATTTATTGAGAAGGACAGATTGGATACACATAAAGATCATGGTAGGCATGTGAAAACATACCTAAAATTTAACTTAAGCCTACATTCATTTAGGGTATAGCTCAAGGCTTTTCTATTGTGGCTTTCTGGACTTCATACTTGCTTGCATGCTGTCAGTTAGTGAAGCTAAAGCATGAATTTGTGAAGGGCCACACGTAACAGATTGTCTCACTAGCTCTGGGTACTAAAAGTTTTGGGTTTCCCAGAATATATCCTCTCTTTCTGGCTGGAAATGTTCTCTGGGTAGTAAAAGATAATTTTTCCCATTTGTCTGGATAAGTCAGCCCAGAGAAAAGGTAGCTCTCTGGCTGCCAGATGTACAGCAGCCCCAGGCAAGTGTATGTGCAGATCACCAGGTGGATGTATTGCTTCATGTAGTACATCAGACGGACACCAAATGCATCAATTCCGTGGTGTAGAGTATCTGTGCCACTTCTCTGTTGGGAAATCTGAGACAGAAATATTGGAGCCCTATTAGCTAAAATGCCTTGGGTTTACTTTATATTGTAGTACAGAAGTTACATGCTATACTTTTTCTTCTTAAAACACCTGTGCCTGATTTTCTACATTGCCAGTATCTCTCTTATGAAACTCTCAGGCTCATCACTCCCTACTGCAACAAGCATTTGACACCAGTCTGATGATAAGTATTAGATTTAGGAGATCTCAACAGTGGGAAAATCCCAGCCCATGTTCTGGGGAGTAAGGGGGTTCCGGTAGTACGTTGCTGCTGGGATGGCTTCTACAGCATCACCTAATCAACTCCATCAATTCTTGGCTGTCTGAACAGCCTGAAGTTGCTGGGAACCAGGCCAATGGTTGAACCACTGAAGGCTGAGGGGTGGATCAGCAACATGTGCTTCTGACCACTCTGCTGCATGAAAAGCAGTTCAGATGTTGATCCATAGTCTGTGTATCTATGGAGATGGAGCTGGTTGTAGAATTTGTGATTCTAGCTAATTATAAGAGTTGTCTTGTAAATTTTACACATCGTCATAAACTGATTTATCTTGAACTCCTAGTTTTGATCACAAACTCCCCAGTAAGAAACTGGCTAAGCATATGTGGAGGTGGTGGCTCATGGAGACAATGCACAATGAGCATTAGTGCTGCAGAAAATGAGGTCGAAGATGTGCCCACGGCAGGGGGTTTGGAACTAGATGATCTTTAAGGTCCCTTCCAACCCAAGTCATTCTATGATAAGCAGTTTTGTATGCTTTACTGTGACCACAATTTCACTCAGCAGAGTGAAGGAAAGTGCCCGTTGTCATGCTGTCTTGCAACAGCTGTAACACACTGGTGAAGTCTCCTTGTCCTACCCTTCACAGTTCACCTATGTTTTCACTGCTCTGTGCTTTTTCCAGAGGAAACCGGTGAGTGCTTCTTTTCTTCAAAGCAATAGAGAACCACAGAATCTACCCGGCTTTGTTATCAGATGATTTCCCTGAAGCTGTAGATCAGCCTCCCAAATTTTCTGTGTGCACCATGAGCTAAAATGAGCTAACCTTCTGTCAAGCAGCGAATTCTGGGACATTTTTTCCACTTTTGCAAACATTAGTCTGTTTAAGTGAATCAACTACTTAACGTGGCATGATGAGGAGGAACCCTGGGGAAAAACTAGTGAGCTCATAGTCCAAAACTGATGCAGTCATAGTACTCAAAGTAAAAGAAAGAAAAAAACACTCAAATTTTCCACTATGATAAAACCAGAAGCAAGCGCTAGAATAAGTTGGTTTTGACATCCATTGTTCAGTGTCACTAGAGTGTTATTTTTTCTATATAGCAGAACAGTGGTTAATTCATAGCTCTTGGGACCTTTTTTCAACCATAAATCACTATAGGCATTTTTTTTCCCCTGTATAAACCAGTGGTTTGTAAAAATCTGTAGGGAGAAATAAACCATGCAAGCTGGCAAGTAGTTTTAGTGGCATTTAAAACAACTGTGGTAGTTATAAACAGTAAACAAAACATAGTAACCAATTTAAACACTAGAGATTGTTGTATCATAGGAGCATAAATCATTAACTTAATAATTTCAGCAGCAGTGACTGAAACACAAAATTAAGTCAACAGTACCCCCTGTGGCAATAATGAAGTACTGTATTTCTTACAGAAAACAACTGACACAATTTGTGGTTGCAGCTTGGAAATCCTCTGAAGCTGATCCTTGGAAGCGAGATCTCCAAGCAACTTTAACACGAAGTACTTTTATAAGGAATTATATTCCAGACATATTTTCAGACACAGAATCCAGAGCCTATGAGCAATGGAGATGAGGTTAGAGGTATTTAGAGAAGAGATGCACACATATAAATCTGATGGCAGATCACTGCTGGGATCCAGACAGTTCTGTTTTTAGACAACATTACAGGCTATTTTTCTGAAGACCCTAGTGACATACTAGTGTTATTAAGTAGTAGATTAAAACATAGAAGGGTCTGAAGACGCAGTGTTCACTCTGGCTAAACTCCTGTTACAGTAGAACTGAAGGTTTCAATTCCAAAGATCCCAGCTGGCCATTTATGAAACACTGAAGCATATCTGAAATGCAACTATGCTCTCCTCCTCTCAGCCAAATCCGGAAATGAAGCTTAGAGTGACTAGGCTTCTCTCTAGGCATTAGTCATGGGTTGAAAGTTAGGTTGCTGAATCTTAGCTTCAAGTCTTCTTAATTTTTCCAAGAAAACTGCAGAACTTCTAGGATACGTGAATGCTGCTCAGCCAAAATTTCTTCTAATTATCATCTTCAGATTTTGATATCTCTTCAAAGACATGAGAAAATTCAAAAATTGATGTCAGAGTTTGTAAGGAATGCAATTTCCTTTCACCTTCTTTCTTTTTTTTTTTTTTATTTTTTCTGCTATTAGGTCTCCTAGTACAGCATTTTGGGGATGGGAACAAATCATATTTTTTGATGTTAGATGATGCTATGCTGGGGGTGGGGGAATCATGTGATAGTACCTCACTTTCAAAATGCCTTTTAATTAAGGATCTCATAATTCCTGTTCCAGACCTCTACATATGGATTTCTACATAGGAAAATATGTAGAAATTTAGTCTTGCCTTTGGTCAGAGCTCAGGTAGAAAAAAGTAGGAAATATCACTGTTGAAGCACAGGAAATTTTCAGATGGAAGAAACAGAGACAATATTGGTCCCTGTTCGCCTTTCAAATAGCTGATGCAGTGCTATAATCTTTTCCACTATTTTTAGCTCAAAAAGAAAACACGTACAAGAATAGGGCTTATTTTTTATATATTCAAAATATTTTTAAAAAAAAAGAAAAAGAAAAAGAGAAAAATGTAAACATTCAAACGGGAAAATAAAAGACAACAAATGCTCTTACAACAGGAATCAGACAGAAGCTCCGATCACCTTTTCTACACTATTAACACATCCCAGTGTAAGTGTTGTCTTCTTCCCTTTGTTTTTGTGCCTAAGAATCCTATTTATACAGCAGGATCTTTGTACAGCATGAGATAAAGTAACAGTGTCCCAGTGAAGATATAATCTAACTATGAGACAAATTAAAAATTGAATCAGTGGTGCAGGGACACTTTTCACTTACATATGTAAAATAACAATTCTTCAGTAAATACTTGTGTATACTGGTTTTCCTCATAGAAACCATTCGAGTCAAACATATCTTCCTCAACTGTCCTATGTGATTTTGAAAGGTGGTGATCTGTAATTTCAGCCTAGTCCCATTTTTAACACAACTAGATTTTTGTTCTGTAAGTATGTGTCATGACATACATTAATGCTTACAAGAAATATGAAGTCCTTCCCTATGCCTTAGGGAAGACACAAACTGAAAAGTAAGGGACTGATTGCAAAATTTCCTGAATGTGAATCCAGAGTATTGACTCAGGCCTACATATCACATACAATGTATACATCAGCAAATGAAGGTGATTAAAGGGATTTGCAGCAACAACAAGCTACATTGCTGTGTACTCCAGGACTTCCCTCCAATTTCTAAGATATAATCTTAAAAAACTAATTTAAGAAAGAATCATTATCTGCAATAGTTTTAATAGAATTACCTTGTCCTCTTGTCTGAAAGCCCTGAAACAATATGAGGTCTTTTTTCTCAGTGTTTCAGAGAAGATGCAGCTAAGTGTCACTACTGCTGGTAAGTAATCTGGATATTTTATCTGAGTTAGCCAGCGGGGACTGAGTCAAGCCTCAGCTATCTGAAAGCCTTCCTCCCAGGACAGCCTTCTGAGAAGTACAGAACAAAGAAAAGAGAAGAGATCAGAATCCTTCATCTTCAATACTTCAGAGTCTCAGATCACCTTCCATGGTGGGCATTCAGATTTATATCCATTTAATATTACTTACAGAGTACGCAATTGTTGTATACATTACCAGCTGTCTTTAAACTTTATGTGAACTATGGAAGTGAGATGTGCCAGACTTTGAAAAGGATGAATCCAGTTCATACACAAACACCTATCCATCACATCTAGAAATAACGTACAAAAATACCAAGTACCTTGCCTGTGCTGAGATTTTCTCCTTTCAGATGTGCCTTAGTTTTTGCTTTATTTCTGAAGCAGCATTAGCCAAGAAAATCCTGACAATGGCCAACTATCATTACTGTGTAGCCAAACTGAGGATTAATAACACGTTTAGTCAAAAGCAGAACGTTTAAGGATATTTCCCAGCTGAAATATTTTTCAGGTATAAAACACTGCTATAGATCTTTGCATGCAGAAGGATTCTGCATCACTCAGTAGGAAAAATCCTGACCCAGTAAGATTCCTTGGAGAAGACTGAAAACTAAATAGATAACCTGGTCAATTACTTATCTACAGCTACTAGTCAAAAGCTGCTGAAGAGAAAGAGGTGGTTTGTGGAGCTTTGCACTGGACAATACATACTGGGTTCAGGTTTTTGACCTCAAAACTATTGGAATCACTGGTTATCTGAAAAATCATAGATACTGACCAGCTGCAACTCCTTTGGGAGACTGTGGCAGAAATTAATGCTCACAAGTGAGTGCTCCACCACAGGGTACACCCTGGCCTCCTGGAATAAGTGGGATTTTTTCACCAGTGAAGTTTATCCATTTCTCCCAACAATAGCCAGCTCAGACCCCAAAGCCACCACTAGCTAGCACTGAAGAAGTAGCCCATTATTTACTTACAGACATGCATTGAAAAAAAAAAAAACAACAAAACACTAAGAACTTTCTTGAGTTCACAGTTTTGTAAAGCATTGTAAAATAAAGACTGCTCTTTAAAATGTAGGCTAATGTTGACCACAGAAAATGAAGGAGGCCTTGTTTTGCTGTATATCAGCAGCAAACATCTTGCAACTCTGGGTCTACTTCAATACACATCCAAGAAAATAATTAGGTTGTTAACTGTGAGTCAAATGTCACGTTATGAATAGTGCATGTCTGTGTGATGAAGAAATGCTGACTACATATGAGTTCAATCCCTTAACTAAATTTTCAGCCAAAAATGCTATAAGTTACTTAATATGTGTGAACAACATAAACTGTAAACAAAACTAAAGAGGGAAATTTAGTCCCTGAAATACACCCTTTTAGGTCCCAGAGATTATTAAATCAGCAAGTTAGCTCTATCATTAATCTCTCTGGAATGAAAGTGCTCTATTTGTGTCCAAGCACATGTGACAAATAACGTGGAATAATGTTGTAATAAAGAAAGTTGTGGGATTCCAGGCAACACCGTAAAGTATGGTAGAGGGCACATTGCTGTTCTTCAGCGCTTATCACAAAACCTCAAACATCTTTAAAAAAGACTTATTTTGAAAACACTGTGTAAAATATCTACCAAGATGGAAAGTTAAATGAGGTAAAATCACAAAGTCAGTACAAGACAAAATAGAACATATCTTGATTTATCCAGTTCCTTATAAATTCCCATAAAACATGTTAATTTACCTTTATAAATTCACAAATGCCTTCGATGTGCCACAGTACTTAGTCACTTTGACAGTGTACAAACTGGGAAACAAGTCACTGCTCTGTAAACACCCTTCTGAAAGCACACCCACGCTTCTTTTCTAAATTCTAATCCAGGATAACTCACTGCAAAGTAGTAGTTATGATATTCTTGCCCCCTTTTGTTTTTCAAAAGAATGTGAAAAAATTTCACCTAAGCTGACAAGCCTACTTTATGTTAACTCTGCTGGCAAACTACTAGTAAGGACTTTTGCAAGCACTTAATCTTGGTTGCCAAAAACATTATTCTGATAATCTGGATGCACGGCTCACCATCAGAAAGGCTAAACCAAACCTGATTGCAATTAATATGCTGTCATTATTTTAGTCACATGAACATTTTGTTGCAACATGGCCCTCTTTTATGCACATCAACTAATCAGCTTGATTGGGTTGTTTCTACTGTAACTCCAAGCATTTCCCTAAAATTCATACAACCCATATTGCATCTCTATAATAGATAAAATCTGCTATTTTAATGGCACGAAGAAAACAAAATTCCAAATCCTGTGTATGCTTAAAGCAATAAAGGAAAATGTGACTACTGATGCCTCCAGGATAATTAGAAATTAAAGAACTTTAGCTTGTCAAAATTACCTTATCAGGAGCCTTATACTTCCTTATACTTCTAAAAATTTGAGCTTGTTGTCTTGCCTTCCTATTCTTACAGCTTATAGCCAAAATTCTTGGATGACAGCATCATGAGTTGTACTGTAAAGCATATTTAAGGACAGAAATCCAGTATATATAATATGTTAGAACTCGGTGAGTATCCAATAATGTAAAACGTACAATCCTTTTAGGCAAAGAAAAGATATTTGTGATCCTTATTTACTACTCCAAAATAAAGTGGAAAAATAACATTCCTCATATAAAAATGCAGCGACAAGCCCTATGTACAGAGATCACTTCAGCATAATCTTTAAAGATTCTGCATGAGACAGGGAATAACTATAAATAAGCATGTATACAATACTTAGTGTTACCTTTTGATGCTGCTTCGAAATGCCAGATATACCCAATACAAACATAGTGAAAAAACAAAATTGCATCTAGTGGCATTAGAGGCAACCATTTTCTTGAGCACTACAATCCACATGCTTAAACACTCAGCACTTCTAACTTGCCTTCTCTGTTGAAACACTGAAATATTTCATACATATAAAATGTAAGCATGTATTAGCAACACCCAGGTATGTTCATGATAGCTTTTGCATTGACATGGTATCTGCAAGTGTCAATCAAAGTCAGAACCCATACAAGGTACTATTCAAAGAAGAGAAAAAAAAATTGTTATCAAACTAAGGTAAGATGCCATAAGAGCATGAAGAGAATGGTGCAGCCCAGATGGAAAAGCAGTATGATAATCTGCTTTTATGGAATCACTGAATGACTACATGTAAAGAGGGGAAATCTATGCTGTCCTCTGCAGCCACATCTTTGTACTGGAGCCTGATAGGGGGATAGACAGCTGTTTTTTTTAAAGGAGATACTTTTTTAGGGGAAAAGCAGTGACTTCTGTAACCCATTATATTATTTTTTGTCTCTGACAAAGGTATATTGATGATGCAAAAATTCTGTGGGCATTTATATCATTAATCAGAATGATAGAATACACTTTGAGCCAGTCTAAAGAACAGAAGACTGCCCTATAGTCCTTTAAGAAACTAATCTTGAGCTTAAATCACTGATTATCTCTTGCATAACTTATCTATTCCATAGAATTGGAATTACTCCATAGAATTAGCAATAGGAAGCCATATGTAAACCTTATCCAAGAATTTAAAAAGGGCCCATTTGTTCTTTAGTTTCTGTCATACTCTCCAGCCTTCTTTAATGTGAGGGTATCATGATCTGTTATGCTACTAAGACAAGACAACATTATTTAAGCTACCTTAATATGACTAATGGCTCCTCCATTCTTGAAATGGTTATTTTATGCAATCGAGAAGAACTGATGGGGACTGTATTGTTCAGAGCTCACAGAAACTTCTTCCTTGAGGTCGCTCCCTAGTTCATACCTAGTCCAGGCAGGTCCTGACTGGTATTTGAAAGCATAGTCATAGAATCACAGAATCACAGAATGTTACGGGTTGGAAGGGACCTCGAAAGATCATCTAGTCCAACCCCCCTGCCAGAGCAGGACCACCCAGAGCAGGTCACACAGGAATGCATCCGGTCGGGTTTTGAATGTCTCCAGAGAAGGAGGCTCCATAACCTCTCTGGGCAGCCTGTTCCAGTGCTCTGTCCCATTACAGTGAAAATGTTCTTCCTTATGTTCACCTGGAACCTTCTATGTTCCAACTTGCAACCGTATAATAAAATATAGATATATTGTATATATATGTAGTATATATATATACTATATATGTATAATAATGCCAACGGAGGGTCTGACAGATGATCGCCAGAGAACTGATAATGACAATACTGATCACAAATGGAACGCTGGTGACAAGGGAATTCTGTTCCTTCAGGAGATCTGTTTCCATGTATCAGATTCAATTTGCCCAACACAGGACACAGGGTTTATCAGCAATGCTAAAACTTGCATCTCTGATATGTTCCCCGTCATCGAGTGGGGATGTCTACAGCTTTTTGAAAACATCAGCCCAGTATCACATGCCATTAAACATGGAATAATTTTGGAAGTATCGTAACACAAAGCTAATATAGTTTTGCCAATAATTCCCCCCTATTTGGCTTTCTTGAGGGTGCATTTGGAGTACTATGTCAAATATTGTTTCTTCCTCCATTGAAGAAAGACATTGACAAACGAGTGAGTGCAATGGAGAGCCACCAAGATGGTTAGACTAGAGCACATGAAGGCAGAGGAGAAACTGAGGGGGTCAAGTTTGTTCAGCCTGGAGAAAAAGAGGCTAAGGGTGGGATTTAACTCCATCCTGCCACTCTCTTATGAAAGCGTGATCATAGAAGAGACAGACCCAGACTCTTCTCAAGGTGTACAGCAAAAGGAAAAGAGGCAACAGTCACAGGAAGCAAAATTCTGTCTGAACATTAGAAAAAAAAATCACAGTGAAGGTAGTGCAGCACTGGAAGAGTCCGCAGGTGTAAAATGTAAAATTAGACACTTTCACTGTTTTTAGAGGAGCCCAGTCATGTATCACCAGCAGACGTTCTGGTCTGCAGGGCTTTTTTGCAGGGATTTTCTCAGAGTAAACATCAGCTGTTTCCACTGAAGTCTGTAATATACGACAACCTTTATTACTTTGAGGAATTCAAAGGTAGGTCACTGAAGATTCAAGGACCAGATTTTTAAAACTCCTTTATGGAAGCTACTGAACATTGAGGACAATAGCAGACACATTTATCTGTTTAGGTACCCTAAAATTGTTGCTAAAACACCACAGAAAACTAGGCCTTCATTGTTTTATGTGTCTCTTTTGTTAGATACACACATCAGATTTCTTTTGCTATCCCACAGTGCTACATGCAGTGCCTTGTTTATTTTCCAGGTCAAGTAGCTTCATGCACTGGAAATTTAACTTTGAAGAAATAATACGAGAAATAAAAGATAATCTTAAATCTACCAAGTTTAAAGGGAAGAGAAAAAAAGTTCAGTTCACATGATTAACTGTCATAAGCACAGTACATACCATCAGAGGTGCCAAAGCCTGACTTGAAAGGTTTTAAATGTTTCAAGCTGTGCAAGCATGCGTTTCTTCAAACAGGCAGAACTGATTATGATGATCACAGGCGAAATCTTAGTTAAACAGAGGATGTGCAATTTTTGTAAATCGTTATACAGCAATTACTAACTATTGAAATAAATGGCTTGCATGTTTATTAGCATTAGAGTCTTTTTTCTCCCCTCTGTATCCCTGGGAAGAATAAGGAATGTTGCAGGTGATGAAGACAATTTTCGTCACCAACACAGGACAGGCAAATGAGTCTGGAGAAAATCAAACTTGATCAAGTGTTCTTTGGATTTGAAAAAGTTTGGTAAACTTTGGGATAGTTTTAATTTCTGAATAACTCTTTCCCAACAGTTAAGGTCAAAATGCCACAAAAATTGTATTTTTTGAGATTTTTTTTTTTTATTTACCCCTTTATTACCTAAAATAGATACATTCTGGTCATATCAAGAAGTTGAATGAACATCTGTTCCTCACTATGTCAGGAGATGTACACAGTCCTGTACACTCAACATTTTAGAGGAATGAATGGAAAGAAGCACAGGAAATGTTGAAAGTAGGGTTAAGGCCACAAAATCCATATTATATTTTACTGTTCAAGTTCTAACTCTAACCAAAACCTTACTCAGCTGAGCTATATATATATTTAAAAAACAACTTATTTAAACTGGCACAGATCATTGTTTGGACACTTTTCAATCTCATTTAACTTGTACAAGAGACTAAATTGACAGAAAGGTATGAAACAAGCTAAGATCTTAAACAGAGCTTTGTAAGGGGTCAATTTTGTCAATTCAAAAGTTCAGCTAAACCGGCATTGCTTTAAGACTGTAAAGGTGAATATTTTTTTAGGTGAATATTTTTTTAGCCATGTTGTATCTATCTCCAAAACATTTAAATGCTCACAGATCACCTTCAAAACACCATCTTCACCATACACCAGCAGATCAGAGAGGTGAAAACATCTGGAGGTGGACAAGGAAAACATCTGAAGATGGAAAATCTCTTTAGCTAGAAGATGATGGGAATTTACTTCTTAAAATTAGTTGAAGGCTAGTTCTCCTCCTTACTGGCAGTCTCCTCCCATCATACAGACAAATCAGTAGTTCCCAGGAACAGAAAGGTCTACCTGGGCAGATCAGATTGCAAACAGGTTTAAACATGTGCTTGCTCTGCTGTGTATGTCAGAGCCAGAAAATTTAGCAAGAACATCATGAACTTCAACCTATCAAAACAACAAATTACCAATACAACTTGTTTCCACAGAATGACAATATTTTTTCTCAGAGAGTCTTGTTTTATTGTCTTACTATTTGCTCTTGCAGCTGGAGACACCTGAAAGCTCTGATTTTCAATAAATGTTATCTGCCCTTCTGTTTAAAATGCTGCAGCTGTCACCCTTCCAGACTACAATGCAGCACTTAGGTTCTGATTCACAGAACTGTCCCTTGTTAGGATGGACTATGCTTAAGTCCACTGAAAGAAGGAAGTGTTCAAACATTATCCTCATTAAGATATGTTTAATGTTTTCCTGGTGAGGATTCCTTACAAGTTTCAGAGCACCTGAATAAACTGGAATTATTTGGTACGTTTTTTGGAATATGAACAAATTTGATTTCTTCAGGGTGACAAAACACCCTGACCCCTTCCTATGCCTGGCTCTTAGTCATACTTTCTCCTTTCTTCCACTTTATAATCTATTATATGACATAGGAACTGTAACCAGCAATAAAAGATTGGGTTCACTTTCTTCTGTAGACTGAGCAACTCATAATGAACTGACGCACCAGTTTGCCAGCATCTCACCTCCTTTCTAAATACAGAAACATAAATTTCCATCTATCTATACTTAGTTCTTTCTCATACATGTACTTTTTACAAATATGTGTCAATTTATGCATGTGTTATTCAGAAGAATATACAACCTATAGTATATTGAAGTTGTCACTCTACAGTATCCTTAAATTTTTAATGGAAAAAGTCAGATCCAAAGGGAAATCTAAGAGGTTGATTAATACCAGGAAAGGAATAAATAAGATTGGAAACAGAGTGAATGCCTGAAAATCTTACTTGTTTCTACCTAGGGCCACTAATTTGATTTTCTCCTACCATCCATGTGGTTTTTGTTTTTTAATTTCCAGGAATTCCTGACTGTTTATTCTATAGCAAACCAATAGGATTTTGAGGCCATGGTATGCTGTGGGAAATGTCTCAGCAGTATGTATTCTTTGTTAAAATTGCTGAGGAGCTGCGTTGGTGTAATTGAATAAACACTAACTATCCCACTTTTAAAAGGGAGTGTAATCTGCACATCAATTAAAGCCAAATGTCTGCTTAATAGTTAAGATACTGCTATGTGTCATCCTCCCAAAGCAAAGAAGTATTCAGCAAAGAAGTATTCCATAAGTGCCTTGAAATCAAATTGCCAGTGTTAAAAAATATAAATCTTCAAATAGATGTGTGAAGGCAGATGGCTTGTTTATCCACGATTTTAATAAGAACAGTTTTTCTAATAAAATCTCGTGTGATTCATCCAACATATAAAGCACAACAAAGAAAAACAAAGAGTGGGCTATAGGCACACACATACCAGGTTCTGATTATGTGAGGTGTCCCAGCGCCTGCCCCAAGCCTGGGCATCAATGTGCTCCCTACCTCCCTCTCACCCCTGTGCCTGGCTGCCTGGATGAGGGTGGGGACCTGGGGCTTCAGCCTTGCACCGGGTAAGAGGATGGCCACTCTCCTTGGTTTTCCTATTGCCACATCCCTCCCTCCTTCTAACAAAAACTTAACTTTAAATACAGATGTAATCATAAAAGAAATAACAGAGGTGCTGCCACCAGCAGTTGGTAGATGTCTGTCTCTGATCTAGGTCCAACCTCACCTGTCCTTCCTGGTCTCCTCCCATTGCTAATATTCTTCTCAGTGCTACACAGATGTTTTCTTTTCATGCTACTGAGTGGTTATTTTTGAAATGGCTTCTCAGAGCAGATGCTCTACAGGCACGTGCTCTTTAGCCTTCTGTTGAAATTGTTTCTCTTACAAAAGAAGTGCTACTGTCACACTATTTTTAAGAAGAGGAAAAATAAACCCCAGAATTTCAAATAAACAAACGAATCATTGGGGGTTTTACATACCTGCTGATAATACTGTAAAACAACCCTGATCAGCCTGGATGCTGTAGTTATTATTGTACATTTCACAAACTAGCTCTTTCAAAATATCTCTCGTTCAGAAAGCTCTAGTCCCAATCTAGTTGCAAAAGAACTCATTTAACACTTAGCAATAAAGGCCAAATGAGAAATGAAATGTGGCACACATACGTTTACTCTTTAGATATATGCTATTTCACCATCATATTTTGATTATTTGCATTAACAGAAAAGTCCCAAAATAAAATACACATAATTTGGTTTTATGCCAGCAGGTGAATTAATTTGCACGCAGTGAATTCTGCCCCTGTTCACTCCACCAGGTTCATACACTGGGGTATGTTCTTTTATCTACCTGATCCTCGCATCTTTCTATTCCACTTTTAATATAGAGTTTATTTCTAGTTACTAATGCAGATATATTCACTTGCTGAAGTTGTGCTCAGGTATTCATAGGGGGTTTGGAGGTGCTGCTCTTACACCCAGACAGCTCTCAGGTCAACACTTCAAAACTGGTGAGGAAGAAATCATTGCAGAGTAGTATCGTTGGAGGCTGGATTTCAAAGATAAATGTGCAGCAAAGTAGTCATGTGGAAACAAAACTAGGTTGGAGGAACTATCTGGGTGGAGAAAATAAACAAATATATGAGTTTGGGAGCTACAACCAGTGGCCATGTTTCCCCCAGCAAGTATAAAACTGCAATTGCTCCATGAATTAAAACTTGGTTTCACAGGAGCTGTGCCAGTTAAAACCAGCTGAAGAGCTAGCCCACAGCCCACAGCTCTTGGCTTTGACCAAACTGCACATCCCACTACATGCCCTTAACATGGAAGAATGAGCACAAGAGCAGAAAATCTTGACTCAAGCTACTTCATACCTCTGCTCCAGTTGGCCTTTCTGTACAACCAGTTCATTAAACAATACTTCAAGTGCCTGATTCATCCTCTTTTACGCCAGTGAAATTGTTGGATGCAAACCAGCATAAAACTAGAGCCACAGAGGGCTCAATTAAGCCCAAGGATTTTGAAAGGGTTGATTAGCTAATGCTTTTTTCAGTTCTTTTTAGTATCAAGCACAAAATGTGTTTCTCTTGCAGAGACTTTTTTGAATTCCAGACACTTAGGATGTGGGGCTAGGGGAGAGCATCAGTGTGACAGTGATAGGTAATCAGGGAACGGGTTTTGAGATAATCTATCCATGAGGTAGTCTTCTGTAACACTTTGAGAATTCTGCTCTGAAAGGCAGCTTCAGTCCTGCACTCATCAGTTTAGGAAAAACTAATCCAATCTCTCTGTTTACAGTCTCTCCCTCCTTAGCCTAACATCACTCCTTTCTCACTGTCCTACATACCATCAAAACATCTGGGTTGGTGGTCTGTGCCAGAACTCACACCAAGATGTCCAATTGGTCAGATGTCCCCGAGGACAGGACAAACGCCTCGTATCAGATGTCTCTCCATCCACTAATAGTTTTGCTACATTAAGAAAATAGTGCAGTGGTTAAAAAAAAAAAAATAACCCACCCCAAAACACAACAGTGGGCTATAAGAAGTTTGGAAGGCAACATGAGGAGAGAAAGAAAAAAAAGTCTAAATATGGTTGTGTGTGCACATGTATGCGTGTATTTACTCACACACACTCATATACACACACTATATGTATAACATTCTCTCAAAATATATTAAGATGGCTGAGAAATTTCCAGGGTGAGCACAGAGTATCACCAGGAAGCGTAAGAGAAATAAAGTAGCTGACTTTGAAAAGAGTGGAAAGTACTTTTGATTGGATTTCTACTAACTGTGGGAAAGCTACTAAGGGAAAAGTGGGAAATGTTTAAGCAACTGTTGGAAAGAGTGCAGCTGAAATTCTTCCCACTTCAATCTAAACAGGGAAAAGTGCAACACAGGCCATTGTGGTTAGGTAAGGAATGAAATGCAAAGAGTTTTACAAGCAGAGAGCTGAAAGCTTTTAAAAAAGATAAACAAATCTGGTGCAGAGGATTTGGAGGCACTGTATATAAAAATAAGCAGAAGTAAGTTAAAGGATCAAATTAAAGGAGCAAATGGAATTACTGAATGCTAAACTACATAAATATTTCAACTGACAACAATGGGCTCTTTAGACATATTCACATTAAAGAAAAAGGAAAATATAATAGTGGTCTCCTAAAAATGCATAAAAAAATGAGAAACAGGGACAAAGGAAATGGTCTAATATTAGTATAGAGAAGGAAGGGAAAAAACAAGGATTATATTACTGTTCCTGATTTAGAGCCCAGTCCTACAGGAACTGAAATGCATCTCTACTCTTTTGGGGGCAGATCTTCATCTGCACCAGGTGGAGGGCAAAACAGAAAAGGCAGGACAAAGTGTGCCACTTTTTCTCCCAATTGTGACTATGGGACTGGTTCAGGCTGCTGTGCTTGTAAGAAGAGGCTTGAAACTCCTGCAAATTTCTCCTGGCTGCAGTGATCCTAAAGGCACCTTTCTGGTATTTCTGAATCCCTGGGAGTCAGCTGTTCTCTAATCACTTACTAAATTCAGCTCAACTTGATGCCAGATAGCAGAACACTATAAAGCCAGTATAACAATGTTTTAATACCCTTTACTCCAGAGAAATCCCAAGGCAGCTCAGCAACACTTAGGTAACTTCCTACCTATTTTGCTTACACCTTGTGTCCATGAAAGGAAAACTGGATGCTAAGCATTAAGACAATATTAAACGTCAGTATGACACAACAGGCTGTGAAGAGCTATGACTGACAGTCAGATAGATAGTCAGTGACCTACAATTTTCGGACTTGGAAGACTTACTTGCTTTGCATGGCTCTCTTATATCATATGGACCTTTGAAGCAAGGCACTTATGCAGAGCAGGATTTATAGAGGGAGTGGGCTAGGCAGGCTATACCCCTCCGTGACTCAATATATGCTCATGCTGTTTGACAGAGAGAGGCACTGCACTGTGGTGGATTTTTATTTCAAGCTCCCCATCTGGCTCCACACCTGTTATGTATTAAGCTTATTTTCAGTGACGATGAAAAACATTTAGGATGATGTAATAGATGTGTACAAAATAATGAAGGAAGTGATAATGATGCACATGGTAAAACATCCTCCCCTCCAAGAGGCCCAACAGCCATGAAATGTGGCAGAAGCATTCTAAACATAAACATTAATAAAATCCAGTATGAACCTTTTTCACAAAGATAAATAAACACCTGGAATAAGCAGTTGCATTGGGCAATAAAAATAAATTGCAACAGTGATTTAAGTATTTTCATACTGCAAATAAAAATATAAAACACTGGAAAGTGTGAATGAGAGAAATGTAATGAAAATAAAAAGAAGACACTTGGACTTGTCCATGTGCACGCTGCATATGGAATAAAAGCAACTGTTAGCCCTGAACCTGAACCCTAAATCCAAAAGCTTAAGGATATGGTACTGTCCATAAATTTGAAACTTAGACCCTTCTCTGGGCATGGTTCTCAACTGGCTTATTGGTGACACATTGATTTATACTTGTTGAGTCCGTTTGTCTATATCTATTCCCTAAAGACAAGCTGAAAAAGTACATACATCCTGTGCCCAAAATACGTATGTTTTGACACAGCCTTTGAAAGTAGTGTTAAATCCTTAATGTCATTAAAAATATGGAATTACATTTGATTTCTTCTTCAACAGCTCTACTCTTTCTCAGTTCTGATCATTTTTGCCCTGAGGCACAATGCTCACATGTTCAGACACTGCCCAAACACTCTGGACAACAACCTTCTGTTTACACACAGGACAACTCTGACTCCAAGTTTCTCTTCCAAGCCTTTGGAAAATGTTTTCATGTTCTCAACAGACTGTCTTGGGGCAAGAAGCAACATGGTTTTGTTATTGCTTTGCTTGGACAACTGCTGATTACCGCCTACTATGGCTCTGCGAGTTTGCGCCATGTTTTGGCCCAAGTGTGCTGCAGCTTTAGCCCAGTGTTCCACAGCCAAAGCAGCAGAAGACGGTGACGGCTGTCGCTCCCCATTGCCCTTGTACAGCCTGGAAACCAGGCACTGAGAAGCTGCATCTCATTAGTGCCGCTGGACAGTGCTGAGCCACGTTTGCGTACAGTGATTAATTCAATGAATTTGGCATGCAGAAAAGAAATCTCTCAAAATTACATTATTCCAGTGAAAACACCTGGATACCCTTAGGAAACAAATATAGCACTAGTATTGAGAAAAAAGGAATCACTAGGAATTTTAAAAGGGGGAAATAATTTGAAGTCACACCTTTTATGTATCAGAACCAGCTTGGTAAAACATATCTTTTTGTAGTGTTATCAAACACTCTGGCACATGGATGACATGCAAACTGCAGGTTTCCTGTTCTGCTAAAATATTAGGGCATGACTTAATTCACTGAAGGTTTTGCTCTAATATTAAAAAAATTGATAGGTGTTTTCTATGTCACCATGAAATAAAACCATATCAAAAGGAGTTATAGTTGTATGCCACATAAACTAGATCAAAATCTGTCATTTTGACTCCCAGTCAGTAATGTCTCTCTCCTCCTTTCTCCCCCAGCTTTTAGACGAGAGAAGAAACTGGAGAATTTAAGCATCATTCCATTTTCTTGCTTTTCCCTTGATCAAATATAGTAAAATTGAAAGCTTTAGTAAATCCACACATCCCATCCTTATGTATCAAAACACTGAAAGGTACTGGAAAAACTCAGAAGTCAGTGTCTAAACCAGTAACTCTTCCACATCATTATCACAATGGCTCTCATATTAAACCATAGGGGCCCAGATTTTTGAAGCCTTTCTAAAACTGAAGTTCAGAATGACAAATGGTCATACAATGCAAGAATCAGGAAAAAAACTTTGCCTAAGAGTGCCATTTAGTATTTCAAATAGTCACCATACAGAATGACAGTGACCACGACAGAGAGGAGTAGAAGAGAATGTCACACCAAAATCTACTCAACAGGATTTTATTTGTTAATCAAAAAGACTACAGCTATGTATTCCTAAGCTTTGGCACCAGATGCGTAACAACTGCATGTACTCTGAGATTCCTACTATGTATCTCTCAGCTACTCATTTGAGTACAATACAATCTAATACTCTGAGCAGGGTGAGAGTGGCAAGTGTTTCCAGTACTTTTTTGTGGAAATTGCCGATGGTCCATTCTATGACAAAAAAAGTGAAATTCCTTTTAAATCTTCTGTATTTCTGTATTCAGTCAGTGAAGCTAAGTTCATATATGATGAACTCATGGAACAAAAGAAAAGGAATGTGATGTGACAAAGATATATATTTTCCATATTTCATTGCTCTGAAGTTCTATCTTCTTAAATTCACTGCCTATAACATCAATTTAAAAGAGATAAAACAGGACATTTCATTCTCATCCTGCAGTTTTCACCTGGCTTGCAAAATCCTTTCAGTATTTACAATTCCTTATTTACTTTTCTGAACTATATTTCTATTCACTGGTGTGATGAAGAGCAACTTCTTCATACCAATGGTCTCTAGACCTTTTTTCTGTACTTATAAAATAATTAGAACCAACTATCTTTGGTAAAAATACAACGGTTCAAAAATCTAGTGTTTCTTTAACTGACGTACAAGAACAATTTGCCCTCACGGTCACTGTGGCAGCATATGTTATGTGTACTTATAAAATACACCAGAATCTGAGTTGCAGCAATCTTGCCTGCATGTTTAGATGATAAATGCTTGCACCATGTTATGAACCTCAGGACATTTTCATTCTCTGTATCTGAATGGCAAAACATGTGATATAAAAGCCATGCCATGATTAGTAACCAAAGATAAGCTCAAATTCTTACACATTCAAAATGCTGTTTGAGCACTTGTAAATTAGTATTTGCTAGTTCAAGACCTTACTGCAATATTTTGCCTGAGACTCTTCAGTATAAAATACTGATTTTGCTCATTACAAAACAAGACTATAACAGAAATCTCTTATGTGATCCTGTACCGAACTTTTGCTTAACTTAATTTAGATAGCAGCCATTTTTGCATCCAAAGTATCTCTAACGAATAAATACACTCATCTGAAAAAACTTCACCCCAAGTTCATCTTGGTCCTCTTGTTATAAAAGAGGCATACTTTTTCTTCCTGACTTTTTCCTAGCAAAGACAGATAGATTGTGTGCAGAGTTTATTACGAGATCGATCAAGATAATTGAGGTATAATTTTCTCAGCTATTTCTGTCATCATTTTTAAAGGCAGAGATGATTATGTTTCTCTTTCACCCATCTGGGAAAACACACAGTGTTCTCATGTAATTTGAACATTTCAGCAAGGATGTGAGACCATCTTTTTGGATGAAGCTAATAGCTCTGCCATTAGGCCATCCTCTCTCGAGACTTCATTTTTCTTATTAATAATTGTCAACACTATCTCTTTTCAGAAACAACCAACCACACCAGCCAACAGTAAGTCCAAAATGTGGTGATGGTTCTGACAATCCTTAAAGATTCACTTGCTCCTTATGAAAATCTACACAGACAATCCCTTCTCTATAGCACACTTTTTCTTTTTAAGAATGATTATCGAACATTTATGTGGAAAAAAGCTGCATTTTTTTAAGGTCACCTCAAAATTAAACTCCAAGTCCCATATTTTTGCTGGAGTGACCATACACAAAATTCTCTTCTCATTTGGGCCAATCTTCCAGTGACATAATTTAAGTGAATTACTCTTAATTGCATCTAACCTTACAGAGAACAACATCCTGACTGTCTGTTATTTTTCACTCAATCCTTTTTTTTCTCCTCTATGCTATTCTGTTTCTGTTAACTGTGATATCAGTTACCACAAGAAGCATTTCTGTAATGCAATATATTTTTTTTATCGAGTATTAGATAATTTTCTGGATCTGAGATGATAACACTCTGTTTCACTGTGATCGCTTATATTTCAATCTATTTTAACCACCAGTTTTCTAACCAGGAACTTTCTATCAGTCACCTACCGTTCTTAATGCTTGATAAGGTTGACTTCAAGTTGAAGATTTTGCCTCTGCTTACGATTAAGGTAAAACCAAGACATCAAATCACTTAACAACACATGCATGGGTGTCTATCATTGTGTATATAGTTTTTATTTGTGGTTTGAACCCTGACTTTGCTATTTTTCTAGAACTGGCAGCAACAAAAGGTTCCTACTGAATGTAAAGCCAGTGATTTCCAAGTATGTTCATGACATAATCATATCTAAGCTTCAGTGCCCACACCATATCTAAGCATCAGCATCCATATTTAGCATTCTTGTTTATATATGTATATACACACATATATACAAAATCTTTGATGTACCTTGTGCACCAAATTGAGTCATTTTATAAACATAAGCAAATATAGCTGCTTGATCTGCACTTGACTATAATAATATTAATAAATTTTATACTATTGCAGCTTACTCTTTAACAACTTTTTCTCTACTACCAAAAATAAGGCATTTGAACTAAATTGTTTTTTTTTAAGATAATTACAAAACAGAAAAATAAAATCAAATTAAATAGTAAGCTTTGCAAATTTGGATCATAATGGTGGCTTTAAGTTAGGCAGGACTTTTTTCCAGGATTGTCAAAATCTCTTCTAAAATGAACCACAAATTATTCACTATCTATCTGGGAAGTTCAAAGCACTTCAACATTTTACCCAAAAGCTTGACTCTTCTGACTGGCAGAAAAATAAATATGATGGGTGGTCTGTTTAAGGCACCTGTCCAAGCCCAATCACATTACATTTTCATAGTATCAACATTGGAAAACACTATAGCTGTTACATCAACAAAAGTGCATGGGAATATCTCCAAAGCAGATGGCAACTAGCACATCACAAAAACATGCAGATTCCTGAGCCAATTTATATAGCAAAACAGCATCCACCACAGAGCAAAGAGAAGAATAATTAGCATATTCAAACATTCTGAACTTCCCAACATCACATGGCTTATGCGAAGGGCTGTGAAAAGTAATTGCTCTCACATAATACTGGTTTTCATTTGGACAGGACTGGCTTACAGCGGGGTTTATTCAACTGACTAACTCCCTTTGAACTGGAAAGAATATACAATTAATTTGAAAATATCAGCTAAATTCTGCATAATGGAAAACATAGAAATCCAGACAAGGATCTTCCTAATTCAAACACTTAAGCATTTTGGTGTCAGTTCTTATAAAGCAATATGGTTCTAATGTCATTGATGTATCAAATTTTATTGTAAATCACAGGTATGTAACAAAGGCTACATTTCCAGACAGCAGTGAGCAATCTGCACCTGTATAATAAATAACACTTCATGCTGGATTTGTTCATATACTCCATGCCTAGATCTCTTCACAAATGTTTCTGAAAACATTGATTATATTACACGACTGTAACTTACACGTTTCACATTGTCTGAAAACCAAATTATTTGATATTCTACATAATCATCTCTGTGTTAATTGACTCAGAATGGAGTTATCCAGTTATCCACAGGTGGTCTGGTTTTGCAGTTTTCACAAGCATTAAATTCATTTAGATATGTAATGGAAAAACTGCTCTACAGTTAGGCTTAGAGCAGATCTGTTGGCTAACTTTTCTACAGTGACCTGCTCGTATTTTTCATACTCTAATTCCATAGTTCCTCTGCTGCAGGAAACAAAACAAATCCTTGTTTGGATTTGTTTTTGCTATTGCTAGCCTGATGATGATGATTTTAAAAATGTAGGTACATTTCAGATATGACAGAACTGGATTCTAAATACTTTGTTGTCACTCAGCCACCACATTCCATCTATGAGAGTTTGCAGATCCAAACTGGGACCCAATTAGACTCCAGAGAGACAACATTTTCAGTGGCCTGCTAATAATGCTATGGCCATTACCTGAAATCCAACAACACAAAACCAAAGTAGAAACTTAGGATGTGCTTAATCTCACCTAATTTGAGATGTCCAGACTTCAGATGGATATAGCTGAGCTCATGGCCATAGGCACCGTTTATAGACCATAGAGGAGACACACTTCCTCTATTGACTACAGAAAAAGGCCAGTGTTACTGACCCAGAAAAAGATACCTGTGCCCTTAAAGTCCCTTAAACAAAATAATAAGGACCAACCATAGATTTTATCCTTAGCATGTAGAAAAAAAATAGTACATCCAGAATTTATTATCAGAGATTACAGAACTACCCTTTTGAGACATAAATAATTTTAGAAAAATAAATAAACATAACAAATGTATACATGACAGTCACTCTGCATATTGGTTTTATAGTCAATCATAAATTCATATGTAAGAAAAAAGTATCGATGTATATTGTGTGTCCTTATGCCACACCTGATCTATGATGAAAAAGATACATCACATCACAAATGTTATCTTAAAAGCTTGGAGTATAGCATTGCACCATTCAGCTTACCTCAATATTAATATTATACATATATGTATGTATGCTGGACGCTCTTTTTCAGAAGAATTTGGTGCATTGACACTAAAATAATTTTAAATATAGCACATCCAATTTAAAAAATGGGATTTCCATTAATCCACTGTCTGAAAGTGAAACTTTATACCTTTAGGACAACCTCTGATTTCCAGTCTTCCAAAGGCCTTGGTGGATGATCTTGTCAAATAGTCACAACATTGTATTGAAAATGTGAACAAGCAAAATGCTAGTTTTCCCAAATGAAATGCTATAAATTTAGACCCATATAAACCTGTCAGAATTATCCCTCTAGAAGCTTCACACCAGGGTGTGGTGCCACACAGCTGAGAAGCTGAGCTAGTAAGTGCTGAAAAATGAAAAATGCTGCTTTATGGCATCACGTAAATTGGCACCAAAAAACCCCAAACTTGCACCTACGCCCCAGTTTCGACAAATAAATCCCAAAATGTGGAAGCCAAACGAATGAAGTCCTACCAGTATGGCAGTAGGAGGAAAGAACCAAATAGGTCTGTCAGGGAGTTCTGTATTAAACTATTCCAGTGTTGATATAAATGTCTACATTTTACCTGCTCAGGCTCAGAAGGGGTAAATCAACCAAAACCAATGTGAACACAGATGTTTTCTACTTGCACATTAAAAAAGCTATTCCTGCCATTTCCATGTTCTAATATCATTACAGGGTTGTGAGTCCGAAAGACTCTTTTGTTGGGTTCAACTTACCTTTGGGTCAACCAGAGGGAGGTACTCCAAACTGACAGTAATGTAACCAAAACCAGATTTTAGCATTAAGAAAGCAAATTCAGATTTTGTTGTGACTGTATAAAGTCTTGCCAATATATTTATATGAGCAAAGCCCTCTTTCAGACTTCCAATTTATACTGGCAAAAGTATTCCACATCAACATAAGATACTTTGGTTGGATAGATTGCATTTCTGTGGAGAAAATGAGAGAGCTTGCTAGGACAGCTACGTTATTTGAGAGTGTGATATGTTTAACGCATATTCATGTACACATGAATGCAGAATGGAGCAGCACAGATCTGGTCACACTCACTTATGAACTACAGTGCAGTAATCTCACTAGAGTGTTCCTGTTAATTTCAAGAACTCCTAATTCATAAATCAGGACTTAAAAAAATTAGTCAAAATTATGAGAGTTTTAAATAGGAATCGTGTGTGTGTGTGTGTGTGTGTGTGTTGTATGTCTGGATTTTAAGATTCATGTTTTCACAGTTTTTTCCTCAGTTCAGAGTGCTTATGTTCTTTTAAAGCAACAGGAATCTGAGATTTGTATTCAGTAACATATATGCAAGAACAATGGTCCTCAAGAGAAATACGAAAACACACAATGAAATCACAAGGCATAACAAACTTGCCAGATATACAGTTTAAACCGACAAAGGATCCTTCATTCTGAGTCCAGAAATTTTACTGAACACTGTAATAATATTGTGGCCCCAATACCAACATCTTCCCATAGGCAAAGCTCCAATGGAGCCAAACCCGCTCACAGCACTTCACACTTCCCCAGAAAGTCCTGAACTCAATCTCCCATGGCCAAGGTGAGTTCATTACCCAGGGTGAGCACCTTTGAAATAGTGCCTGATATATAAAGCAGGTCTGCCAGCAACTGTCAGGTCAATTTAAAACCAGTCACACCAGTTAGCAGCCGAAGCTCTAATCACCAATGTATTAAAAAAAAAGGCAAACACTACCAGTCCACATATTAACAGAAAGCAGCTCCGCTATTTACTGAGAATACTGTTAATGTGGTTTTGGTAAGCCCTGAGCACGTCTGAGAGATTCCTTGGGGATTTCTGGTGGAGGAACATCCCTCAAGGCTCCAGCAGGCTATAAGCTGAACAAGATGGGTCAAGGAGCTTGTCTGGGAAGATGCCTGCAGATGCAGCAGCTGAGTGGACCTCCAAATGACTCAGAAGCAGCAAACCTGCTGCAAAGAACAAGCAGAAGAAACACACAGGCACCAGTAGTGCAGCCAGGCCTGGATTTGTTTTGGCAGCCTGCTGGCTAGCTGCAGGCTCAGAATTCTGAAGAAAGAAACTGCCTCCTGTTGTCCCTGGGACTGTGACCTCATTTGTTTTTAAACAAACTGGATGGCATGCAGTAAATATCTGGCTCCTGCTAGCAAAATTATCTCACAAGACCCTAAATACTAATTATCTGCTGGGCCAAAAAGAACATGATTTGTTAATTTATTACTTATTTACCTTGCTGTGGTAACTAGAAACATTGGGTCCAGATCCCATTGTGCCAGACAGTATTCAGATGCAGAATGCAACTTGCTTTTCCCTTTGAGGACTGATTTCCCCAGCCAAACTCCATGGTAAATCATATCTGTGATGCACAGTATTAAGGATGTAACCTAGACAGGGAGCTTTTCTTCTAGTAAGGAACACAAGAACTCAGCATCAAAATGTACTTCTCGCTGGACAGGAAAACAACTTTTCAAAATCTACCAATTTTGAACATTGATAATTTGTTAAAAAAAAATATTTTCTTAATTAAAAATTCTGAATGGAAATACATTTTTCATTTGGCTTGGTGAGGGTATCGACAGTTCAGCACGAGAAATGGACCACTAGGCTGTATGCATGAATAACAACCCCTATGGCACTTCCTACCTCTACTGCGGCATTTGTGAAGAGAACAAGAGCACTTTAGAATAAATGATGCCAAGATGCACACTGACAGAGGTGACTTAAAGAAACCCCATGCCATATAAATTCAATGTCAAAGCACTGCCTTTGATTTCTAGTGAATGAAACCACCTGCAAGTTTGAGGACAGTTGCTTATTTTTATCAGCTCACAGTAACTGGCAAAATGGTCCCAAAAATAGAGGACAGACCCTTCAGCTTGTAAAAAAACTGGGAGAAGGCTAGCAGAGGAAAGGAATGTACAAGAGTCAAAAAAATTCAGCATTTCATTTTAATGCCTTAGTAATGAAGAAAACAAATATACGATAGTTATCACTCACGCAATAAAGATTCAATATTAACGATGTGATCTTCTGATAGTGATGCTAACGCCATGATACTAAGAAGGAAATAAAGGGTGTATGGAAAGATCCAAATACTTGGTACTTTTATTTCCATACCAAAATCCCTGCTTCTGCCAAAATCACCTAAACATAAATATAATCAACTAGAAAATCAGATATGCTTCTTTGCAATCATCAATGAAGCATCTGTGGACTAACTCACCTACTACAAAAACCCAACGGTAGCTGTACAATACCTGCACACTATTTTATAATATGGGGTGCAAGAGCCTTAGTTCTGCATGTACAGTCATGATAGTGTTTCTGGATGTCATATACATACAAATGTCAGACATAAAAATTACTCTGCAACATACCATTTTCAGTTAAAGTTAATTTTAAAGTGTAAAGCCATTTTAAATGAGAAAAATGGTTGCAAGTAAATTAAACTCTTCTGGTTTCTTCTGAACAGAGTCAGTGTGACAGAACGGACTCAGAACAGAGAGCACTGTGAGCAAAACCCTATCCTAAAGAACAAAATGACGCTCATGCTTAATATTTACTTTCTTTAGAAAACTTGAATAATGGCCACCTATTTAAATTTCAGTATTTATTTAGCATTGAAGTCAAAACTTAGTCCACTCATTTCATTAAGCCAAGGAAAAAAAATAAAAAGAGGAGCAATTACAAAGAATATGTTTTTAAGGGTGTGGGAGGACATTTTATTGGTGCTGTGAAATGCAATAAATTCCTTTTGGAGATGTTACATGTCAGCAGTGAAAGACTTGTAAAACACACAACAATCAGAACTTAAGCACATGTTAGTTTAACAAAATTCTCAAGCTATCTTCATATTGCTTATAATGTTCTATAGTTATTAACATACTGACAATTCATTCAGGATAGTCCTTTCAGTTAATAGGGCTAGGTTTTAGCATGATTTTCATGGTGTTCATGGGTTACATCTGTCTGCTTCATTGGCTTCATCAGTTTGGCCTAGGGAAATAGTTATAAACCTTTTCTAGTTCTTACTCCAAGCATGTTCCCTCTTTCCTCTCCTTCTTCCAGTAGAAGGAAAAACTGGTAGGGGAGAGTACTCTATCATCCTTCCAACAACACAAAACTCCCAGAAATGAAAGAATGATCTCCTGGCCATTTCTGGGCACTTGATTCAGCTCTATCACTGTTAGAAGCCTTTTTTTGCCATGTTTTGTTGTTTGGTTTGGTTTTGCTTTTTAATATAATTAAAATACATTTTAGAATAAAATTAATATTCAGTATTATTACCATACTTAAAAACATCCCAAGAAAGGCTTTTCCTCTGGTATACATAACAAGCTCTCGCAGTAAATTTGTTGTAATCAGCTCTTTTCCATTTACATTCGTTCAGAGCTTCTACTCGCTCACAAGTTTCTATGCAGTTGGCTGTTTTTTTTTTAATTTTTGAAAAATATTGGTCTTTCCCCTGAAGCCCTGGAGTCCTCTTCCTTCAGGGGAAGATAAAGATTTCCCTTTGCTTGTTTTCTAATGGAAAAGAAAGAATAATTCTTATGCAGTGACTATCTCTCTTTAAAACAACACACAAAACCCCTCAAACCTAGAGTACTATTTTTGCATGTTCTGCTGTTTTATCCTTTGTTTTGTTCCTGGCATCAAGCTTTATTTGCTGGCACAAATAAATCTTGTATCTCCAAGCTTGTAACTCAGATGTATGAAATGATATACCATAGCTTTATAAAGGCTTGATCATGGTTTATTGTCGTTACTGTGCAGAAGAGCTTGTCCAAAGCCACACACCACCTTTGTTCAGTGATTCTTCATATATAACAGCCCTCAAAAATTACAACACTCATGAAAGATGGCAAGATAAATTAAAATATTACAAGTATAATTGAGTGAATATGTCCTATAATAATTAAAGTTTCCTGCTAAGCTAATTTAATTCTCAAATTCCACAAAATCTATACTGCAAGTCAAATGAAAAGTGTGTCTCAGGTATTAGCCACTGGCAATACTGACTGGTTCATTGTGGCACTACTTTGCACTGAGATTTTGAATTCTTGAATTGGGCAAATGAGACCGTAGAAAATTTTAGATACCTCTTTTATCCCTCCCCAATATGCAATTTGCTCATTTTCCATAACTATCAGATTTTTTTTTTCCTTCTGTTTACTTCTTGGACCCACTGCAGAATGCTTCTACATACATTAAAAAGACAGCTGCATACGTTTTGAAGGGGTATCATAACATGCCATCCATCAGTCTATGCTTAACTGGTGCCCTAACCAAATATATAGGAAAATAGTAGTCAGGACAGTAATTTAAACAGAAATACAAGCACAGCATGCTCTTCATATTACACACGCACTGATGTTTCATCTACTTAACCCACAGGCCATTCTGAAGGTAATAACATGCTACCTCAAGAGGCTAAGGTTTCATTACATTTTTAAGGACTAACAGGTGTGCCCCTACAGCTTGCCAAAATACTTCATGATGAACTGCAAAACTAATCCGTAAACGTGCTGCTCACCCCCTGGCTCATACTGCACCTGGCTAGTGAAATGGCAATAGCGGAGCTTAGGCCTGGTCATCCTTGTTCCACTGCCGCAGACCTCAAAGCAGGAAGGCAGGTGGTTAATTCACACATCGCTAGGGAAAAGAAATAAACCCTTATGGCCTTGAATGTGTGTAGGTTACCTAAAAGCGCAAAAGAAAGCTCCGGCTTCTTACCCCCCTACAGCAGTTCAGTAGAAACTATCATCAGAGCAGTTCTGCTCAGACATGGATTAAGGTCAGATGAATTCTCAAATGTCTACTGGACCTTCCTCACACCGGTCCCGGCAGGCTCTGCAGTGCCCCGGGGGAGCCAGCAGCACCTCCCCTCAGTTCGCTGCCAGCCAGGCCTTGGCTCTTGAAAGCTGCGCCTGGGGAGGCTGAAGCCTCATCGCTTTTCCAAACACCTACAGCGGCATCAGGGGGGCACCTCCCCTTTACTGTGGGACCCCCAGTTCGCTTCCCGTGCGACATTTTTAAATGCGGGGTCTGTGAGAGGTGGTAGTGTCTATGAACAGATTTCGGTAACAGGGCATGGTGCTAAGTGGGAACTCTTCCATTTGGGAGCCGGGAGAACTGCTCCTGGGGGCCGCAGTGCCTGAGGACAGAGGCAGGGCCCACGGCCGCGGTGCGGAGGGCTGGAACTCCCCGCCGCTGGGCCGGGCGGGTGCGGCGGGGCGCTGCCTCTGCGCCGGCGCGGTGGGGGAGGAGGAGCGGAGCAGTGGGCATGGCGGCGCCCGCCGCGCTGCAGAGGAGCGTGGTGTCCCCCGCGGGCAGGCACACCGCCTCCCTCATCTTCCTGCACGGCTCAGGTGGCTGCTTTCCCCCTTCCTCTCCCCTGCTACCCCGCGGTGGGGCCGGGGCGCG
>VZRW01008365.1:78177-113097 GCA_013398125.1 Aegotheles bennettii
GAAGGGGTGCGAGGTGCCCCTGTCGCCGCGGCTCCAGCTCCCCCCGGGGCAGCGGAGGAGCCTCCGTGGGCTGGGCCTGGCGGCTGGGCCTGGCCGGGCCCGCGGTGGGTCGGCCGGGTGTGTTTTAGGGACGCTGCCGTTGCACTCAGCCCGGTTTGCTGCACCAGGAGAACAAGCACCTTCCAGAACACGCTCTCCTCCTTCGTCCCGTCCAAGGGTAGCCACACACAAAGGGTGATTTCCATAATTAAAATGGCACTTGGTGTTTTCAGGATCAGACCAAGTATTGTTGTCACCTCGTGAAAGGTGACTTCTCTCCCTTCAGAAGGGCTCTGGCCGTGTCCATAGTGGCTCCATGGCCACCATCTGCAGAAGGTGGCCACCTGCCTCAGTGACCAGCCCGAGGGCGGCAGGGGAGTCTGTGTTTTGTTGGGGTTTTTACTTAGAGGTTATTTCTAGCCTGCTAAGTGACAGCGACAAAGTCTGCAGGCCTTTAATAAAAAGAAGAAAGAAAAGAAGAAACCAATAATGGTAGGTCTTCATTAGATCAGGGCCTTGGGAATCAATTCCTTTGAGCTGTCCATGTGCATATGGCAATGTGCTCAGCTCTTTCATTGTCTTTTAGTTTTGCCTTTACCTGGTGCTTCTATTTAAGTTAACAAAGATGTACATGCTTATTAAATTAGCTTAATTTTATGATCTAGTTTGGTTTTGCTTTTCTTAAATTCTGTGAATTAAAGAATGAAAGAGTTTGTAAGATGTGTTCAGCCCTCTTGTTAATGCTAATGCTTTAATGCTTGAGGAGGTAATTTCCTCTCATGTTGGAAGGGTAAGGGAAAATTATGGTTAGAGGTGGATTCCACGTGTGGTTAAAGTACTCTACAGTTTTTCGGTTTTGATACGATTTCATTCATAATGTTTGTAGTGGGGAAGTACAAGGGTGCTTTTATTTGGTTTTGTTTAGCATTTCCACAGAACAGAAGTTAAAAGAGAAATAGCAGTAGTGCTGTTGCTGTGGGCTGGTCTCTAAACCTTAATTGGTGCCTCCTGTACAGCACTTGTGATAGAAAGTCGTGGTCAAATGGCATGAATCCACTTTGTTCATATTGCTTGCTCCAGACAAATTATAACATGTGGAGAGTGTAAGTGCAAAATGTTATAGAAAAATATTAGAAAATTCCTGGTACTGTACATCAAATTATCAAATTTAGCTAGGGGATCCATTTAGTAGCTAAGCAGGGAAGGCAAATGGACATAAAGTTTTTAGACTTAGGTCTACAACTTTGCATGCTGTAACATGCATGTTATTTGTTGTGAAGTTTAAACTTTGCACAGAAAAAGAATTTGGAAATTCAAGCTGTATTTGAAAGGCAAATTGTTGATATTTTACTTGGGGGGGAGGGGAAGAGATAATATTGCTGCATCGGTCTATTTCAGGTTTGGAAACAGACTCAAAGCAGAATTGTCTGTGCATTGTTTGCTTCTTTTTAGTAGTGTTCAGAAGAACACGTAATGTGAAAAATCTTCAGAATGGCCTGAAAGACAAACTTTTCAGAAGATTGTTGGGTTTTGTTTGGTGTCACAGTCTCCTCTTTTTCTCCCTCCCCTCCAAATTCTATTCGTATCAAATCAAGGTGCATTATCTCTGCAATGCAAGTGCTCACAGCGCTTGCAGAACATTTGGACGATGTGGACTCTTGTCACACAGAAGGTCATAGTTAAATTTTCTCTTACTTAATGAGTTTTCTATTAACTTTTCATGGACAAACTAGCTTCATTAACTGTAAATGCTTCTGCTGATCTTGGCAAAGCTTAAGAAATGTGAATAAATAATAAAAGATGTGTCCTGCACTGATAAGGAGTTTGTAAAGACCTAAGTAAGTCTCAATTCTGTAAGCATTCAGGTAGTTGATAGGTTGACCTACCTGAGGGTTGGTCCTGTGCAAGTATTTGCCAAGCCTGGAGTTTTGCTTTCTAATTGAAAAAAGAGGTGTGTATAGAAAATTCAAGCCTCCTTAAGATATGTTGTTCATAAATTAGGTGACAGTAAATGTGAGGTTACTTGGATTCCAAGAGTGTGTGCTAAGAATCAGAGGTGGTTTGGACTTCAGACTATACTGCCCACATAAGCAAAGTGCTTGTGGGAATGTGTTCTGAAGCATCCAGTTAAAGATGTAACTTTGATTTTTACTGTTGAACACAGCACAGAATTAAGATTTGTGTCAGTTTTGCGAATCTGTTGCTTGTTTGTCAGTTGGGCTATTTAGCTCAAGGAAAGATAACTTCATGGTTGTGCGCCTTACTTCACTAAGTTGCCAGTGTTTCTCAACAGGAAAAAAACACTGGGTTTGGATCCTTTTGCCTTTAATTTTATTTCTGATGATGCATTAATTGTGTGTGTAAATAAAGATCACTGAATTCTGTTTGAGTGCTAAAGCAAGAGCAAATCTTCACCATTGGGGAATTATAATCATTGTAACAACAAATTGATATATTAATGTGACATTGTTCAGATGAACCCATGCAATGTTGCAGTAAGCCTGGCTTACGGCAGTGATATTTTTTCTTGTGGTTTGGCCGTTTTATTGAGAAGAATAGAGTGAATTTTAAAGTCAAAGTGACCAATTTGAGATAAAGTAGTAGAGACTACTGCTAACTCAGATTAGCTGTTTGAGTTGATAATATGTGGGAGCCTTGACTTCAAACAAGACTAAAGTCCTGTGACATGAGTGGCAGTAGTGGAATTCCAGTTTGCTGAATCCCCACCAATTTTTTAGATTGAACATTACTACATGTTGTATTTCTGCCTACTATAAATCGTATTCCTTGATGGGGCTTCCTCAAGCTTGAAGCATTGTTTTAACTCTTAGTGGAGACTTGTGTGTGCATGTTGTTCAGGGAGGTGGCAGTGAAGTTACAGTTGAAGATATTAGTGATGCGGAGACAAGCTCTAGAAACTGACTGGTGTATATATGTATATTTGTTTGAAAGGAACATGTGCTGTCTGAATAAGAATTCATCCTGCATATCTGTTCATAACACTTCAGTCTGCAGAGATTTTGGCTATAGGCTGAGTTGATAAGACTGGGAAAAAATGCATTGAGAGTCAGATCTCAACTAGCTTTCAAATGAAACTATGGGATTAAGGTTTTTGCGGAGCCTGCCAGATATTTTAACCCAAACTCATCTCTTGAGCACTTTTATAAAATGCTGGGAGTGTTTGACTGATAATTCCCTTAAAACCTATATTAGCATAATTAAATGTGAAGATCCTTTTTATTGCTCTTGACTAAGCTTTGAAGTGGGTTAACATGCAATTTTGAGGTAAAAGTAATTATCTTTTCTAAGGGGAGCAGCAGGTATTTTATCTCCCCTTTTAAGATGTTCAACAGTATTTTTTGTTTATTGCTTTTATCACCAAATAAGGTAAGTTCTAAGTAAGAGGTAGGGCCTTGTGCCTAATTAGGAGGTATTTAAGCCATTGGATGTAGTAAAATGTTTATTAAACTTATGCTTTGAGGCCTCTTAAGTATCATAGAATCACAGAATCTGTAAGGTTGAAAGGGACCACAGCGGGTCATCTGGTCCAACCTCCCTGCATAGCAGGGTCATCCTGGAGCACATGGCACAGGACTGCATCCAGATGGTTCTTGACTATCTCCAGTGAGGGAGACTCCACAATCTCTCTGGGCAACCTGTTCCAGTGTGCAGGAACTCGCACAGTAAAGAAGTTTTTCCTCAAGTTCAGGTGGAAAGTCCTGTGCATCAGTTTCTGCCCGTTGCCTCTTGTTCTATTGGTTGGCACCACCAAAAAGAGCCTGGCTCCATCCTCTTGACACCCACCCTTTAGGTATTTATACACATTAATGAGGTTGCCTCTCAGTCGCCTCTTCCTGAGGCTGAACAGGCCCAGCTCCCTCAGCCTTTCTTCATAAGAGAGATTCTCCAGACCCTTGACCAACTTAGTGGCTCTCCATTGGACCTGCTGCAGGAGCACTACATCTCTTAGAGCAGGTCCAACGGAGAGCCACTAAGTTTCTGTTTCTAAGTTTGAGTCCATTTTCCTTTGAAAGGGGATCGAGGTTATTCTAGAAGGTTCTTTTTTAGAATTTTGGAGGATTCACTTTGTGATTAAGAAATTAGGGCAATCTGGTATAAATATATTTGACATTTTATAGTTTTTCTTCTAACTGCACAGAATAATTCTTGTTGTACTCTTCTGTGTGATACAGGTGATACTGGCCAAGGAGCAAGAACATGGATTAAGCAAATTTTGAATCAAGACATGGCTTTCCAACATATAAAAGTAATTTACCCAACAGCTCCTGCCAGGTATTGTTTAATATATTTTAACTGTAGGATTATATTACTCTGTTCCAGTACTGTAAAATACACTTGTGAATATTGGTACAGATTGTCATAACACTTCCTTCTTTCTTGTGTATATGCTTTTTGGCAAAAATGGAGCTCAACAGTGCATTGCTGCCCAGGGACTGTGATTTTAAGTGGTTAAGACTCTAAATGGTTACGATTTCGCATGAAGTCACAGTCTCTAATTTAAATTGAGGTATTGTCCTCATAATATCTTTCCATCTCCTTGATACAAACAGAAGAAGATAACTCCAATGTGTGTTGTAATGGCATTATAGAGCCACGTTCTGGAGCACAGTCCTACCTATAAATTAACCATTAAAATATTCTGTTGTATTTAATGCAAGGTTTCAGTTCTGAAGGTGGTTGGGTTTTTTGGCAAGTAGGATGTTAAAGTTCTTCAGCTGCTGGTGAAAGGACACATTTCTTCTAGTTTGAATCCTGACCCAACACTTTCAATGAGTATTGAGTTCAACATTCACTGTAGACACAAACCTCAGTATTAAATGACAGTGTGTGTTCAGTGGTATACTGGAAATATAGCTAAAAATATTTACTCCTGGGAATTTGAAGGTTAATGAGGTCAAACCTAAAGGCTAAAAATTGGACATCTATCTCTATATTTATCTATCTAAAGGCATGGCCTTACACTTCAGAGTTGTTTAATTTTTTTTAATATAAATTAATTTTTAAGGTGTCTGTGGCTCTAAGTTAGGAAAATGTTTCCTTGAAAGGTAATGGGGCTTAAGTTTCTTTCTGAATTTGTGTGTAAGTGTGCATGAATGCTGAAAGAAAAAGGAAATTGTGACATTCTACACGGACTTTCGAGGTACAAAGGTTTGAAAGTCAGAAAAAATTTTCTTGGAGGTTATAAACAAGTATAACAGCAGATTTTGTCTGGCACTCACTAATATGTGAAAAAAAATTTTCCTTAACCATGTATTTTTATGATCTACTTGGGCAGGAAAAGCAATTGAGAGATTGCAGTGTGAATGTACTCACTGTGTTACAGAAAAATCAAGCCCATGAGCGGAAGTCTTTGAAGCAGCGTGGTTTGGGTTAGTAGGTAGTGAATATGATTTTCTGTAAATAACTTGCTCATTATTTCATTGATGACAGGCTAAGGTGATGGCTAGAATTATCAGTGACACATCACACATACTGACAGGTTCCATTTCTTCTCTATCAACACAGCAGGTATTGGAGAAATGCAGGAGGCTTTGCTTCCTTATGAAATGATCTTTCTTTGCATGTTATATGCAGCCAAAGCACCTCAAACCACATCTGTTAGGCCAGTGCTTCACTCATCATCCCACTGCACTTCTGGAGTCCAGTCCTTTTCTCATTTGTTTTTGTTTCTTTGGATAACTACAAATGTAAACTATGTATAAAAGATTAAGCAGCAAAATCATGTGACTCAAATGAGTGGCATTTGTGGGGAATTTGTTTTTATCTGAAGACTTTGCATCTCAGTGCTTTGGTAAACAGATGAGAAAAAAAATACTGTTGTAATTAAAATGTGAATAAACAGTTAACTCCACTCTTTTTTTAAAGTTGAGGTTACTCTTGTTCTTCTCTAAAGCAGATAGAGGTCATGCATGAGTTTATTCAGAAGTGATTTTTAGCAAAACTGAAAAGTTGTATATTCAAAGAATAAAAAAGACCCACGCTGTTTGACTTGCAATAGGAAGTGTGCTTGGGAATATTGTGTACAGCTCTCTGTTGCTGATAAGCAGCATTAGCTGACATAGTGAAATAAAACAGATGCCCTAAAGTACAATAATGTTTGCCACTGTTTGCAGCAATGCTGAAGTGAGGTTTGTGAAAATATGTTATGGGTTGAAACAGAAATAACAGAAACCTTTACAGACCCATTTCATGTTATGTTATTCAAGTCCAAAACACACTGTGCTTTTAGAAACATTTGTAATGATTGCTCTCCTTTCTTCCACAGAAAGGAAAAACAAGACCTGGAACATCCAAACTTGAATGGGAGACATTGAAATAATTATATCTGCATTAGGAACTCAAATATATGGTCTGATTTTGTGTGTGTGTGTATGTGTGTTTCGATAAGAATTCTAAATGCTTCTGGCACCAGCGGGGGAATTCAGCATCCTTGATAACGAGACCTTTAAGTAGACGGTTAGGGGTGTATAAACGTGCTGAAGAAGGTTCTGATCCAGTCTATTTATGTAGAGGCAGAGTGATATGCTGATGGAGAGCTATGCTGGTGTGAGGAGAGTCTCTGTGTGTGGCACGACCTGCCACTGCATTTTTCAAGTATAGGAGCAGAGTGCAAAGCTTGCCAGCAGGTTTTTACACTGATGATGAAATCAAAGAAAAGCTTGCAGTTGGGTTACTAGGATTGCTTGGCTAATATGCTCTTCTGGCAATATACTGCTAATGTGGATGTAGTTCATACTCTATAAACTCCTGCCTTTTCAGCGTAACTTACCACATACACATTGAACGCTCTCTGTCAAAGTAGTCAGGCCAGTAAAAGCAGGTTTGGTGATATAACTGCAATGCTGGAGGCTTTGGCAGGATAAGGTACAGGTCAGGAATATCTCTTCAAGTTTTTGATGGGTACAATTCTGCTGATAGATAGATATATAGATTTGCCTGTATATCAAGATCATTTCTTAAATATAGTTCTGAAAAGCAGTGGAATTCACATTTTTCAGCAAAACATTGAATTATTTATGTATTTATTTTTGTGGAGGATGGATGTGGTTTGTGTTTGTTTTGTTTAGATTTTATCTCAGGCATTGAAACATGTATTTTTCATTTACTACAACATCAGAGGTTCAGACATGTTTTGATTCAAGAGTCAATATGTTTAAAAACCATTTTGGAAAATAAGCATATAATCTAGAAGAATTCTAAAGCAGTAGCATTGATTTCGGCAAACACTGGAGAGGATACTTCCATGTTATAGGTAAAAGTGATAGAAAGTTGCTTAACAACATCTTATAAAAACTGTTTTTTGTTATTCTCTGTGGGTCTCTGTAAAAGTTGCACTTTTTTGAAAAGATTAGGTATAATTATTAATGAAAAGTAAATGTTCAGGGTCCATGTAGAAAATGATCAACAGACATTCTCAGGACAGGTAAAGAGCTTGCAGTGTTTTGTCACACTCGTCCCCCCCCATCACTTTGGAAAGCTCTATGAGCCTCTTATTTGTTTTCTGAGTGAAAATAACAGAATGTGGATAGTGCAGTTTACTATCAAAAAAGAAAAACTTACAAAATTTCTAAATAAAATGCTTATGGTAAAAAGCATGCTTAGATAAAAAAGGGAAAAATATGTGGATTTGAAGTCTCAGTGTGATGTGAGAACAGTGGCATCTGAATTTGGAATATGTTTGTAAATTAAGTGTATGTATCCAGGGCATGCAAATTTTGCTTTACAAATGAAAATTTTTAGAACATTACAGAGAAAAAACAAGACCTTTCTAAGTAATGTAGGCAACCAGTGTGGAGTTTGAGGAAATTCCTAAATGGCTCTATAGAAGGAATTCATAGACAGCAAAGCCTTGCTAAATCTTGTGTACTCCAGAAAGGGACAAGCCTTTCTGTCTAACACGGGATGCCTGATTCAGAGGCCTTTGTGAAGGCAAAGGCCCCAGATGGGCCGGCAAGATAAAACTGGTGACAGTCGTTGACACTGGTAACAGTCCTTGACTGCGTTTGCGGATAACTGTCCTTTGGTTAAAGGAGCCAGGATTGCCCAGAGGGTGACCTTTTCCTCATTTACCTACACAAAGTTGACACCCCCGTCTATGTTAATGAAGATTTTGGTGTACATGCTACACATATATGACTATAGCACTCGTCTCTCCACCCAAATCATACTACACGTCACCTGTGGGTGGGACCCTTGTAGTTTTGGGGATAAAAGCAGGGGAACAGGACACATCATACACACAACATCTCACTCACACACAACATCTCACTCACACACACTTCACCTTCACACATCACAAACCACACTCACACAGCCGGGAACAAGTACCTACAAACCAGCCGACGGACTGAGTTCTCTTCCTCTATTCCAGGAGTAACATCTATCTGGGTAAGCATTTGTGCCTTTCACCTTTGGATTAAGAAGTATCTCTTGGTTGTAATATTTACTATTGGTGCTAGCAATATCTTTAACAGTGTTTTTGCAGTCAGTGCATTTATCAAAGGCAATTCCGAACCTGTTTGTATCTGTCACCTTAATAAACCTTATATTTTGCAACTTTGTGCATCTGTTCGGTGCAAGTCCTAGGACTCTGATACGGACAGAGTCATCTGCGTGTGACTCCGTGAATCTGTTTCGGTGCAAGTCCTTAGTAGGACTCTGGACAGACAAAGTTTGCATCTTACAGCTTTGTGCATCTGTTTCGGTGAAAGCTCTGAGTGGGGCTCTGAGACAGACAAAGTTGGCTTCTTATGACTTTGTGAATCTGTTCCGGTGCAAGTTCTTGGTATAGAACTCTGGACAGACAAAGTTATATCTAAAACCTCTCCCCCCCCTTCCCTTAACGTGACAACCAGGATACTTAAAAATTAGTAGAGAACTTGTTTTAATAGGATGTTCTTTAGCTTTCTTTCAGTATGCTTCTGTACATAGATTAAACTTGTTCTTTTGTACATAGATTAAACTTGATAAATATAACAGAATTCTGTTTCTTCTCCCTTGTCATGCTAATGTATATCTTCAATTAAAAAAAAAAGAGCTCAAATTGTAGCCCTAGCAGCTGATGCAATTCCTAAAGCCACGTCTACAGTAATAGTTTTGAAGGAAAGGGTTTCCTTTTTCCTTTCTTATATGGGTCAGGATGACTACAGCTTTAAATACTGTTTCAGCTGCTACAACTGTGACTTAAACATTAGGTTTCTATTGAGTTTCTAAATCAGAAATGAATACCACCCAATTTAACCTTCTTTTTGGTTTGTGTTTTGTTTTGTTTTTTTTTTTTTTAATAGAAAGTGATAGTTTAAATTGGCACTGCAGGAGCTAACGTGGTAAAGTGAAAACCATTTAGGCTCTACTTGTTTTAATAAGTATACCTTACCTTCTATAATTCCCTTAAAAAATCTAGGTCAAAGATTCTTTGCGTTGTCTAGCATTCCATTCTGACAGTCCTTCTCTTTTGTAAGTCAGAAAGTAAACTATAAATACTCCTTGGACTATTTTGTGAATCTTTTTGACATTTGCTCAACATACCTTTCTGTGGCCAGTAAGTCTCCATGCAGAGTTTGTTGTATGTTTTTTCCCCAATTTATTCTGATTTCCTTTGTCTCTCTGTGGCTGGTAAGGACTGCTCAGCATTATGTGACCTGGTACTCTATCTTTCACCTAAATTCACATCTTTGCTCAGCTTATGGATGGAAGTGAGTTTCATCTCATTGTAGTCCCTATTTGGCTATATCGCAAAACCACCAGACAGTTTGGCACCGCTCAGCTGCATTGGCAGTCTGTACTTGCGAGAGGCCTAGGATTGGAAAAGCAGCAGGGGTACTGCAGGTCAGACTTGAGATGGATTGGCGGAGCCATGTAGGGGAGCGTGCACGGTGCCTATCATACTATGTTTGGCTCAAGCAAATGTTATTAATCCTTCACTTTTGTAAGCCCTAACCTCATTCATAAATTTAACACAAAGAAGTCTTTCTAGAGGTAGAAGGTTGAGGGACGAATGGTAAAGGTTTTCATTGGTATTGTGGGTTGGTTCTTTCATGTCCTTCTGGAAGTAATGATTTAACATATGATGGAAGCATGCTTGGGTAAAATTCGTGTTTTCCTTTTATTTCTCTTGCGTTAGGTGAGGAAAACATAGATATGCATATATGCCGTGCTTACATCATATACCAAATACCATGTGACATGCAGTAAACACTTGTCAGAGATACTTTAGTCATTCTTCAGGAAAACAAAGTCCGACATGGTGGCAGTAATCTTGGATTTCTAATCACTTAACTACACTGTGCTCTCGCACATCTTTCTTCTTGTTTTTCTTCTCTCAACCATTTTCCTATGCAGAAGAATTGGAAACAGTGGTTTTCATATGGCTCCCTCAGCAAGCAGTTTGTGTGGTTCTGTGTTATTCTGTGCTCGTGCTTCATGGCCTTTTCAGGGGTTTCTGTGCTTAGCTAGTGTCATTTATCCATCCTCAGTGGTGTTTGCCACCAGCTTGTGAACGATACCACTCTGAATCAGAGTGTCTTTCAAACCCCATAATGGAGAACTGATTCAGATTGGACTCTGGTTTGCCTCTTGCCTCTTTCTTTCAGCAAATTCACAAAGCAGGAACTATTAGCTGGTTGCTGAGGAACTGATAGTGTGTAGAAAAGGTCATTTACAGTCTTCTTAACCATAATATTACTGGCATTTCTCTGAATACTGATCCCCATGATTTACACCACTCAACCTCCCCCCCCAAAAAAACCAAACCAAAACAAAACAAAAGCAACCAAACAAATCAACAGAAACAAAGAAACAGGAACAAACTCAGTTTGACCTGCTGTGTCAGCTTCTGTTGCAGCTTCCTTTGTCTTGAAGGAGTAAGGTTTGTACTAAGTAACCAAAGCTGTCAACATAGTATTTCTTCAAGTAACCATTCTGTGCTGGCTCAGTCAGCTTTCAGGCAGGTTACATCCAGAACAACTATCAAAAGCCTTTGCATGTGGCTGTGTGTACAGGCACAGCCTGTTCCGAGGAAGAGCTGAAATTACTTCTCATGTAGATGCCTTTTGCCTTCCTTTTTTAATTATTTTTTTTTAAACTTCCAAGTGTAAGGTGTTTGAATTTCTGACACGTCTTAAGCTATGTTACCGTATCACAAAACTTCGTTGTTAGGATGTGTTGAACCCCAGTTTAAACATAAGCTATACAGGATGTTTCAAACAGATGGACCTGTTTGAAATGGACCTTCAACTGAAATTGAGTCCATCTTTTGGAAACATCCTGTACATTGGATTAGAGCTGTGAATTATACTTCTGATTTGAGTAGGTGGATTTGTGCCTTCCCCCCTTTTCTTTTTAAATTCACTTTCTGGTTCAAGCAGACAGTGGGAAATAAAAAGCAGAATTATAAGCCATATTTTCTACTGCAGTATCAGCAGCGAGATTATTCTAGCAGAGAATTTGGGATTGGGGAATAACTTTGCTTTTGTTGGAGAAACCTACCATCAGCTTTAAGAGTCAAAACAAGTTCTAGAACTTATGCAGTCTGATGGTATGCTCTGTAGAATTTCACGAAGAGATGCATAAACTTCCAAAAGATGACATGATGACATCTCATGTGACTCTGTGCCTCCTAACTGAGATGAGATTGGTTTGGGAAGGAAGCAAAAGTGAGGATTTGAAATATTTTGATTTTTGTCTGTCTGTCTTTGAATCTTGAAGCCTAACTTCACTATAAATTCCCAGTTCTGTCTGACATCTCAGGAAGTTCTGTCTGGAACTTCAAGAAAGCTGTAAGCCAGCACCCGTGGTCTGGGTTTTATATGACTGCATTCACAGGGTGATCATAGCACTGAGTGTGAAGCCAGTGATAGAACTGTGCATCAGGAGAAAGCTGGGGAAGGAATATTTACTATTTGTCAGCGTGCTGTCTGTTACTCTTAAGTTTCTTATTTAAAGCAGCCAGTAGTGCTGGCTTGTCTTTTAACCTAAAATGTTGGACAGGGACAGTGATTTATTGGATAACGAACAAAAACACCTGTAGTTTTATGTGAATAGCTATGCTAATAGCATCATTTTGAGGATAGAATTTGGCAGTTTTAGATCTGAATGTGAACCTTGGGTAGCATAATTCAGTTGCTCTCCACTTCTGTTAACTTAAGATAATGTCAAACTATTCAGCAGGATTCTAAATGCAACTAAGAAGGTCTCGAGTATATAATCCATGCTCCAGGAAGGTGGAAAAAGATGGTGTTACTGCTTTCTGCTTCCATTATATTTTCATCATTAGTACATAACTCTCATTAGGAGAAGCAAACCTATCTTCATTCAAGTTTGTGAAAACTTGAATGATCTGTATTGCTTTGAAACTTTGCAGTGAAACTAATGATGACAATTACTTCTATTTTAATACATGTTTAAAAGATTGAAAGGATGATAAGTATTTACAGAGGTATTACAGGGTATATTTTCCTTTTAAGATATCCAGATAATAAGTGTGTAGGATCCTCCTGAAACTGCAGTCTCATTGAAGAAGTGTATGTGTGAGAAGAAATTGTAGATCAATGCACACCCTTAAAAATTAAAACCTATAAAGTAATCAGAAAACATGATCTAGAGTGATCTGAGGATTTTGGGAAGCATTTAAAGATTCTTTTTCTCAAGATGCCTGCAGTTTATTAAATGCTGTTTGATATTAGCCATGCATTTGTAAATGTTAAGGGTTAGTTCAATATGTAGGAAATTGTGTTTAAAATGTCTCCTGAAAATGCATACAAGTTTGAAAATTGGATATACCCAGAGAGCGGGTTCTTGATTCTTGTTTTCTTATATGGATTTGAATCTTTTGTGTGCTCCAGAGCAAGCAAAACAAAAGCACAGACTCCGAATAAAACTAAACAAACAACAACAAAACCCTGTATATAGCTATAAATTTTCATTCCAAGTTTCAACAGCACATGTTTTAGAGAAATGGAGATCTATTTTTAGTATCATTTAAAAAAGAATAAAGAAAGTGATCCACAAAGGAAAAAATAGTCAGGACTAATGTTACGAGTTTTGGTTAAACTTAGGAAAGCAAAAAAATCCAAACTTAAAGATGACCATTTGTTCTGACACTGTCCTTATCTGACCATGCTGATCTTACTGGATGGAGTGTTCACTCCACTATGTATTTCTTTGCTTTTGTGTATTTCAGTCCAACCTCTTGTGTCACTGTAACATAGGGATTTTTTTTCTTTTGTGGTTTAATTGTATGAAAAAACTTTGTGCTGTATTCTTGGAGCTGTACAGATGGTTCCATGCCAAACATATTTGTTTACCGTGGTAATGTCTGAGTTGTAGTGTGCCAGCTAATAAAAGGATTTATTTGAGGAACAAGGTGAATGACTAAAACAGATGTGCCAGTTGGGTGAACCATTAAAAGAATCTTACTTCTCATCTTTATGTAAAGGTTATTTTTAATGCATTTCTGAGAAATCAAGAGTGGTTGCAAGGATGTCTTTGAGACAACTGAAAACACCTTCTCAGTCTGCTTGGGGGTCTTTTCCTGCAGGCTTAAGATACATTAGTCTTCCATCTATCTCATTGAAGAATTTGCAAATAAAGCAGGTAAAAGTCCTGAGTTTTGACATCTGATCAAGTGTTGCAATCTCATCCTGTGAGATTGTCTTATGTATAAATTGTACAATTCTGTCTTTTCAGTTGCGAGGAAATATGGTTTAATATTTCTTTAATGTAAATATGAATTTCTGTAATGTGATACAAATCCGTGAGACAAATATGTATGTGATACATATCTTCATTCTATGGAAATTCTGGGTGAACCTGCTGTAGTAATACTAAAATCTTGCACATCTTTTCTCACACAAATATAAGACACTCTGATTTTACTAGAAAATAAAACATTCTGGCTGTGAAGCATTTTCACTAGGATTGATCTGAAAGTGTTTGGGAGAGAAGCTAAAACCATGAATTAAATGCTGTTTGACCAAGCAAAGATGTCTTTTGTACATCACGTTGTCAGAAACCCCATCACATTCAGAAACCCCACTGATTCCTCAGTTGTTGATATTTTTTGTCTGGAATGTCTTCTCTTAGAATTTGGAAGATGCTTGTGAATCAGAGGTTTGTAATCTTGTTTTTTAGGTGTTGATCAATTCATTGGGGGAAAATCCTGGAGACAGTGGTAATACCAAAGAGCAGTTAAATGCTTTTGCTTTTTTGATTTATTTATTTAATTAATATTTTTTAAACTTAGCTTTAGCTTCTTGGGTGTACAAAATATTTCCACTGAATTTCCTTCAATTTAGTAGTTACCTTTTTTTAATAGACAAGTAAGGGCTAACTTGGAACAAAAATAATTAGTTAATTCTGGTGCTTAAGTATATGGTTTGTTTTGAACTAAGGAAATGAAGGACTACTTAAGGCACACACTGCCTTAATGTTGACCACATACTTGTGTGCCATTCTGAGTAACAGTAGATGGTTGTGGGTTTTAGTTACTCATTCCTGAAGCTCAAAAGGATGAAACAGTATAGTCTGTCTGTACCTGTCTGCTGCTGTTTGTTGCCTTTTACTTTATATTTAGTTTTCCAGCTTTTGTCATGGACCTTGTTTCATGTTTGTGGCAACAGGTAGAAGAAAATCTGTATTCTCTCATTTTTGACTTGTGTGGCTGAGTAATCCAAATATTATATTACCTCTTATATGCTCTTACTAGCAGTAGTATTTGTGATTTAGAAATAGCCATTTACATACGTGAAGTCTCTCTGATGTTAATAAACGCAGAATTTGTTTCTTCATTAAGAATAATTGAAGTAGTGCCTTTCTATTTTTAGGTTAGTTGTGTTTTTGTTTAATCCTAGTGCTGAAAAAAAAACCCTGAGAGAGCACAGAAGTCAATGTTAGTGTTTTCAGTGGGTTCCCATCCAGATTTATCAAAGGTTGTCTGTTTATAGGCAAAGATTGTAATCTGATCTGAGCTCATCTGAGCTTAAGTAAAAGTGAAAAATGTGCCTCCTGATTAAACTTTGCAATTAAGGATTTTAGAGGACTCAGTTTTGAGATGAAGCATCGATCTCATAGCAGTATGTTTGGTATTAAATTGTAGAGTCATTGCAGGGCAATTAGATCATCTTTCTTGGGATTTCAGGGCTCTATTCATCTTTATTTAAAAACAAAGAAAAGACTACTTTGAATTGTAGCTTTCTTGATTATCTGAGTTTTGGGCAGCATGTTAAAGCACTTAAAATACTAATCTGACAGTATTATGGCGAGGTGGAGTATCATGTCTCTAACTTGTATCTGTGCACCAATCCAGTAAGCACATGTAATTTCAGTTATTTTTGAGATATCTGCCTTATTAAGGTGAAGATGGCTGTATTTATGTAAGAAAAAATGACAGAAGGAAGAAGTTTTTGCAAATACCTAGAAGTTTACAATATCTATCTCTTGTCAATTTTAACAAGAATAAGGCAACTGAATCCCATAAAGTTAGCTCCTGCACAGCTGTCTTGTTTAGCAGTTGCTTCAGTTTGTCCTATTCCAAGGTGGATTTCAACCCTAACTATGTTTAGGATTAGGAACCATTTGACAGGGTTAAGATTTAGAATGTTTAGCTGATCTGATCAACCTTGACATTGAACTGACTGAAACTTGTGTTTTACATAGCTCCCAAATGCTGTCTTCATTCTTGAAAGGACCATGTTTTGAATGCAAGGAAATGCAGATTAACTGGATGTAAATTGAGTTAGACACAAAAGAAGTTCCTTCTGTTCTTTGCTGGAGAAATACTGAATTGTTTTTATTTATCAGATACACTGAAGGCTTTCAATCTTACATTTGGTTAATCACTTGTTTTCTTTGCTTCCACCACTGCAGGCCATATACAGCTATGAAAGGAGCCTTTTCCACTGTGTGGTTTGACAGGTATAAGATCTCTAATGACTGTTCAGAACACATTGAAAGTATTGATTCTATGTGCCAGGGACTTACAGACTTGATCAACGATGAGATTAAAAACGGCATTGCAAAGAACAGAATACTAATAGGTAAGAGAGATTTATTTTTATGTGTTTATTTAAATGTTTTTTAATTGTTAAGAGATCATCTACTATGAATTTACTTCATCCTGAAGGCTCGTGAGCATGCCTTGAAACTGCTGATCAGCCTCTTCAGCAACCAGTCCTCAAGAATATTGAAACATTATTTAGACTTGCATCAGGTGAGGAATGTGGCTAACTGTAAGCAGTGTCCTCAAACATGTAACTTAAAACTGGTTTTATCATAAATAGTCATTTGTAGTTGTTATTTAAAATGCAGAGTGAGCAGTGATTTGCTTTAAAAAGTACGTATTTCTTACTATTTTCTTTTGATCCTTTTCAGCATACTTTCTTAAAATTACTTGGTTTTTTTGAGAGTGGAGATGTAGTATATAAATAATCGTGAGCCTTTCCTTACTGTTCTGATTATTTTGGGTTAAGGTAATTCATGGGGAAAAATTTGCATATTACACATCGCTGAAGATTAACACTTGATAACAAATAAAGTATTAGCTGTCATAGTTCTATCTTTCACATAGGTGTCTGTCCACCTGCCCCTCTTAATTTCCACAAATTTCCAGTAACTTTCACTTCTGTGAACTGGATAGTAGGATATTGAGGCACAGGAGTTGAGGACAATAGAGTAGCCTGTGTCAGGAGAAGGAATGACAGTTCATGAGTCCTTGGCTTCCTGTCCCATCCCTAGACCACAAATTATTTCAGGTTGGGGGGAAAAAACCTCTTAATGTGGGAATTTATAAAATTATGGCCAACTGAGTCATGCCATCACAATCTTGCATAGTGGAGCCACTATCATTCAGCCTACATGTTTTCATGGTGAAGTCCCATGTTGCTCTTTGAAGGCCTCTGTTTACTTTCTCTGTCTGGCTCATTGCCCTGGCTGCAGAATGTGTTGTTTTGGATGGCTGTCAGCAGAGTCTCTTTGATCTGTCTTTCCTCTGTTATACCTGCTGGCTTGGAAACAACTGAAGAAGTGCAGGTGCTTTTCTGTAGAGTGAGTTGAGAGACGTTCCATGTATAGATCCAACTTGCTACTAGGCTTTTCTCCTTTCTCTGTAGCCATCAAAATTAGAACTAGTGAGACTACAGAGTTTGAGAGTTGTTTTACAAATCATAAGCAGAGTAAGGAAGTTGGTATGCAGTGATTGTTTCAGACTGTAGATTCTTTGGAAGTCCCCATCTCTCTGTGTTTGAATTCCTCATCTGTAAATCAGAAATAATTATACTTGCCTTCTCACTCTTTGAAAGCCTGAAATCAAAGCTCTTGAGTAAAGCACTGTTTCCTTGCCTCTGTGACAGAGACTGCGTGCATACATCCTCACAGTTTCAACAAGAAAAATTAGGCAGCCCTGAATTAGCTCCATCGAAAGTGCAGAAGGGGACCCATGTAGATACATAAGAAATTTGCTAGTGGAAAATTAATTGTGTCACTTGTGACTGCACAAGATTAAATGTTTTTCCCTGAGAACTTTGTTCCTTCTCTGTGCTGGTTTTCATAATTAACCAGTGTGATGCAATGGAGAATGGAGCTTGGAGATACTGTAAGGATTCCATGTGTAAAGATTGGGTTTAGTATCAGTCTGAGTCAGCCTAATGTGACATTCTTAATTGTTTTAAGTGGGACTTTGCACAAATAATTCCCTATCTTCTGGCATTGTTTCTTACAGGAAATTAGGAATTCTGTAAAGGCACCTGGCAGCTTTATAACATTCTTGATCAAAAGAGAATATGAGGCCAAGGTTTTGTTATGAAAATATTGTCAGTATGTCTGTACCAAACTGTAATGTCCACTGGAAAAGGAAAAATGGATGGCCTGAAATTTTTCTGAGTCTGGGAAAGATTGGTGGACAGGAGATAATGGAGGAGATGGTAACTTGCTTAAAATATCAAAGAACTAAGTCCTGTCAGATCTCTTTAGATTTCTCTTTGAAAAAGTCAGGAATATACCTCTGGTATGAGAAGACAGAACTTGAGGTAACAGGTGGGGAGCAGACAGTGGATTTGTGACTGCTGGTACAATGGACTTGGAGGAGGCAGCTTTCTTCAAACAAAGGGAAAAATAATTATAGCAGAGGAAACCATGGTGAAATTCTGCTATGAATATTTCCTCAATGCATTCGGTGATGTTGAGTCATGTTGGAGACTTACAGAATCTTAGAATGATTTGGGTTGGAAGGGACCTTAAAGCTCATCTAATTCCTCCCACTAGACCAGGTTGCTCCAAGCCCCATCCAACCTGGCCTTGAACACTTTGAGGAAGGGAGCAGCCACAGCTTCTCTGGTCAACCTGTGCCAGTGTCTTACCACCCTCACAGGAAAGAATTTCTTCCTGGTATCTAATCTGAATGTATCGTCTTTCAGTTTGAAACCTTTTCTCACTGTCCTATTGCTACAAGCCCTCATAAAAAGTGCCTCCCCAGCTTTCCTGTAGCCCCTTCAGGTACTGGAAGGCTTCTCTTCTCCAGGATGAACAAGCCCAACTCTCTCAGCCTGTCTTCATAGCAGAGGTGCTCCGGCCCCCTAATCTTCTTTGTGGCCCCCCTCTGGACTCACTGGGATGTATCTTACTATGGAAAGTAGAGACAAAATAGTTGAGAAGAGACTGGAAGACTAAGGAGTCTGAAGAACAGTGGGGACCTTTTCGGTTAGGTCACAGAATCCAAGAGAGTAGAGCAGTTGCATAAAGAAGCAGTTACAGGGAATGAAATGGTTGTTACAAGGTTAAGAGAAATGGGTTGTGGGACTGTCTGTTTTGTAACGCGTGGGAGTTTTAATGAGTGGAAAAATACAAAATAGCATGAGGGGGGTAACAAGATTGAAGGTTATGGTTTTATAGGGAATAGTGAACTAGAAATTACAGGCTGAGGATGTGTCAGATATTGTTAGGTGGAGGCAAGAGAAGTGTTAGGCAGGCAGGAAGGTGGGTGGCTGCTGACAGCTCAGAGGTGTGGGTTAAGAAGGCAAGATCTGAGGGAGCACTGTGCAAAGGAGAGTGAGTGGGAAGAGAGGGGAAGCAGGAGCAGGCTCTCAAGCAATGGAAGATGAGAAGCCCAACACCTGGTATTCTGGAGGATAATTCTTCTGCTGGAGCCAAACTCCACAGGGATTAAGATTGTGGGTACAGTAAGATCATTTGTTCTGACAGAAATTATAGTCTGTCTGTTTTGGTAGCACAGTTAGCTCTGAAATCCCTAAGTAGATGCTGGTAGGGCCAAACTCTAAAGCTGGGGCTGGATTCCAGTTTGTGCCATGCCACTCCTCTTTTTCTGTATCAAGAAAAGCATTGGCACAACCTTGTTTTTAACAACTGCTCTATAAACCTAGTGAAGAATTACTTAATTCACTGGAGGTAAAGTCTATTATTAAAACTTTCACATCAGTTTAGTGTAACAACTAGTAGTACATGGCTCATCTACCCATTACTGTTTCCTGACAGTTTCGTGAGTTGCTTTACTACTAATACAGAAGACTTTTGAAGAAAGTGGACTTCGTTAAGGTTTATTTGCCCTGAACTTGGAGGAGGAACAAAAGGGAGACTGACTGCAATATATAATTACTCAAAAATAATTATATCATTCCCAGAATTTGATAATGGAAGTCACTTTTTAGCCAAACATTCCTGTTGAGTTACTCTTACTGGTCTTCCTGGCTAAACCACTTATTGCGAATAATGTTGTAAGTAGACTTATATTGACTTTAGAGATAAAAGTGGCTGATAGAATTAGTCAAATCCTGATGCTTGGAGCTTTGATAGTAACCCTTTCTTAACGACTGGATGTAATCCTTCTTTATAAATGCCTGCGTTCATTGCTAAATTAGCTAAACAAGCAAATAACCACATTTTGAAATGTGGGACAATAATTTCTTTTTCTATTTAAAGGTGAGTTGGTTTTTCAGGTGGTAGTGGTTTTGCTTTGTTTTGTTTTCTTGTGGTTGTTCTTTAGGGTTTTTTTTTAACTGCTTCCATAGTGATAGCACACTATAAAATAACTCCACTTAGGTGGAAATTGTCAGATGTCAACAATCTTTCAACAATCAAGAATATGGTAGAAACTCTTGAAAGAAATGGTCATCTTGTGTTTAGAGCATTCTGATAGTGCTCACTTTCATCAGCTGTGCTTCAGTGAAAAGCAGTCTTTTTGTTCTCTTTTTTTTGTTCTTAATTTAGGGCTACTTTCCTACTTTTACAGGTCACTTTTTTGTGAGGCGCAGAAATGCTGATCCAAGCATGTTGGACTCTGCCACCTGTAGTCACTTGTGTAAGCAGCCAGTGAAAATAAACTTTCCATAACAGCCCTGTAGATTTGACTGTATGCCAAAAAACACATGCATGATTCCTGACCCCTTGTACTGTAACAATAACACAAGACACACAACCACTTTTTGTTTATTGCTAGACTTCTTACATAGCTACTGAACCATGGTGGAAGTAACATGAAAGCTCTGTGCTTCTTGTAAATATTAGCATTTCTATCTCTCTGTGTGTAAGAGAATGGGATAGGGAAGAAATATCTTGGCTTTGACATCCTAGAGAAAGAGGATTCTGTAAATATGGGAAGATAAAGTCAACAATAAATCGTAAAAGTGTTGAGCAAACTACAATCTTGGTATTTTATGTGTTTAGCTTCTAAGCCTTTTGCTGTCACTCATCCTATCTTGTGTCTTCTTTCTTAAGAAAACGTTGCCTTTCATTTAGAGGCACTTATCTCACTCTCACAGGGTAAATTCATGGGTTTCTATTGTCATTTGCCACTGCAGTTCAAATGAGATTTCTCTTTCCCACCCATTATGTGGCTTTGTGGTTTATCTAAATTATGTCTGAGATGCTGGGCTCAAAGCAGTACTGTTAGTCCATCTCCCTCATAATACCAGCAAACCTCTCTTTAATTTTCAGTGCTGCAATGTAAATTTGCATTGCATCTGTACTTTGGGGAAAATGTTGGCTTCTCTTGTTTGCTTGCACCTGAACTGGCCATTTATTTTTCTTTTGGATGTCTACTACTTCCTGATGCACAAGAAAGAGGCATTAACAAATGAATGCTCGTTTCCTTCAGAAGTCATTCAATAGGAGGTACAAATGCTAATAATTTTGACCAGAGATAGGATCCACCACCGTCACTTTGTTTCCTAGCTATTGACAGCATCTGTATTAGTGTGTCTAGAAACAAGGGTCTTTGAAAGATGGCATATTCTCAGTTTCAGTCTGCATGGTGAATGACAGGCTTAGCAAATGATAGTGAACATTAGGAGCAAATAAGGCTCACAGCAGTAAAAGCAAAAATAATTTAATCATGATGTTGTCATCACATACTATCAGCAGATAATGGCTTTGGGAAGAAAAGAAGTATAAAGTGAATAGAATTCTGTTCTTTTCAGCCTTGGTAGAAACTGTTGAAAAGATGCTTACTCATCTTTAATAGATGCCTGAATTCAGTGCAAAATTGAACAGGTGGATGGGCTTTTAGAATGCTTGAGTCATGTGTAGGCATGCCACAGCGTGCACATTAACCTTTGCTTTCTTCACTCATGCCTGCAGGATTATAGAAGAGATAAGGCTTAACAGTGTTCTTCACTAAACCATTTTCATGTGTTAGTGCAGGTTCAGCTCTATTTGACCAAATCCTAACCATTGCTTTTCTGAGTTGTTCTAAAAGATCTCCATTAATGAAAGGTTCACAGCTTTCCAAGGCAACCTGTTCCTGTACTTCTCTATTCTTCAGAGACCCTATTTTCTAGTTTCTTCCCTGAGATTCAGTTTAAAATCACGAGTATCATGACAATAAAGAATAGTTTATTCTCTTCCTTTTTCCAAGTTATGCAGTAATGCTGACTGTAAAAATGACACGTGTTTCAGCAGGGCTGTGCTGTCATCCTCAGAAACAACCAAGAAAACACACTCAGTAAATAAAGCAAGCCATGGATTTGATAGAGTAACATCTTAGTAAAAATTTCTTTGAGACTTTTCATGGATTTTATTTTCTTTCTAGTGGTAAAAATTATGATACCTTAGGTACATGTTGGATTCCCCTTTACTACCCATATCAGTTGAAAATAAAAACGTAACTGGTTCTGCTTTTACTATGAGTTGGTACACTAGAAACTATTGTATACTTGTTTTTACAAGAAAGCATTAAAACTGGTACCATTTAAATATGCATTTCAGAATGTGTTTTGGCTGATGGGAAGGCTGGATAGCAAGTTGATTCATGTTCCTAACATGAGGAGGTAGCTGAGCCAGTCAAGGGAAGTTGCCTTTGTTTTTGAAAAGACTATGTTACTGAGTAACAAATGGAACAAAAAGGCTATCAAGGATGGAAGCCATTCATTGCAGCTCTGCTGGTGTGTAAAGTTAGTGATTAGTGAAGTTTCATGAATAGTTTAAAAGGAGAAAATTTCTGTTGTAAGGAAATTCACTTGAGACAAAGTACGTGCTTGAGCACTTACACAGGAGCAGTGTTCAGGGAGTTCTGTGGAGAAGGGAATTTGCTGTTCCACTGGCATTTGTAACTCTCTGTAGATATTCACATATGAGCACTGTTAAATGCATATAATACTTTATTCATGTACAAAAAAGGAAGGTCAAAAGAGAAAGCTTCTTTGCTGATGATGTGTAGAACAAAGTTTTGCTGTTACCCTTAATAGAAGGTAAATCACAGAAAGTCCATAGGGAGAGCAGGAAGTAAACTGAAGTGTAGCTTTAGGGGAAAATTCCTGATAACAAACAGATTAACTCTAAGTTGAAATAGCCAGAGAAAGAAATTGAGAATGAAAAATGCTGGGAGAATGCAAAGAAAATGAGGCAAGAGCATGTAATGTATTGTGATTGATAAGAGAACAGGCAAAGACAATTTCTAACTGTGCTGGTGTAACCTTATACAGCAGAAAAGTATTCTTCTTTCCTTGTACTGTGCTGCCACAGGCACTGTACACTGTATCATTCATCTCTTGTGACTTTGTAACAAAATCTGTACTGACAAACTTGAAGAAATACAGGGAACATGAAGATCAACTACTAGAGAGAAACTAGTGTAGAAATACTGCTTAAAACAAGCGCTGCAAAACTCACCCCTATACCCAAATCTGAATCCTTATCTCATCAAAGTCTGGGGCTTAGCTTCTCCTCTTCTTTTGGTTCTGTGCTGTAATATAATAGTTTCTACCTCTGCCACTCCAGCTTGTATGAGAAGAGCTCAAGGTCTGTCTCTGCAAGGAGCAGAAGATCTGTACTCAGTGCAGAAGATCTGTACTCAGTGCAGATGGCAGAATTCACGCACAAAATATGATTAATAAATAAAATTTGTTTCCTATAGCTGTGATTTCAATTGTGGAAAACCGCTTTGATCACTTCTTAAAATTATACTGGAGAGACCGAAAAAGTTATCTAGTTTGTTGTTTTTTAAGTCCATGATCATTAACTATAATAAATTGACTAAGGCATTTTTCAGTCAGATCTGCATGAGTCAGGAAGCAATCAGCCATGTAAAAGCTCTGTTTGTTAGAGAGGTGTTTTTTCTGTAAAGAACAAAAACCTAAAGAGCTTCCTGAACTCAGGAATAGGCTGAAATTTGACAAGAGGTAAATGTTTCATTTCCTGAACTCGATACAATGTTGAAGTGTCACCATGGACCAGATTATCGTTTCAGACAGATACAACTGAGCAGCAAATTAATATAAATCAAGATCTTTAGTGGAAGTGAGCTCAAGGTTTTATACAAATACTTTGATGTTTAAAAGGCTCCTAAGGCCATTTACAAGCTCTGGAAAGAAGCTTTTATCACTGAAAAATGACAGCTGTGATGAGGGTTTCTATTTTATTCAAGCAGGAATAAATTGCATATGAGAAATTCGGTCTGTTCACTGTGTTACATCATCATATGGCTGGGGTTACCTTAACATAGCTACAGATGATATTCCAGCAAGGAATGTTTTGTTTTTAGCAAAGGATTGCATGGGAGTTTCCTTCTGATTCAGATTCTTTAATTTGGAAGTGTGACAATCCTGTGATTTCAGCAGATCTTTCTCAACTAGCAAAGCAAGTTACAAGCAGCTTTCTTCGCAATACAAAGGGGTCTTGCTTAAAAACCAGCACTACGCAGAAGCAGATTTGAGGTCATAAATATGTACTTGAGTGAAAATTCTTTGCAACTGAAAGAACAGTGCTTTACTAAATTGAGTCTGTTTTGTATGTGCTTACCTGTGCATAAACCTCCTTTGTAAAGCAAAGTTAATGCAGATAGTTAGATGCTTTCCTGAACTGGTATCCTGAGCATTGTAGAGCCACCACATTTTAACTGTTTTGAAGCATTAATCACAGATCTCTTCAAAATTACATGTAAGGGGGGAAAAATGGAAAATAAAGATACTTCTTGTGTGAAACCTATTGGCAAATTCTGAATTTCCAGACACACCCTTTGTACTTCTTGAAAATAGATTGGTCTCAAGCAAAGGGCTTGCTGTGTTCTGCCCAGCTAAGACTGAAGTGTTGTCGTGTCATTTTTGATCTTGATTATTGCTCATAAGATCTGCTTAGCAATGCTGTGAGGTTTACATATTCTTTATGCTGAGATCATTGTCATACATAAGCATACTTTTGTGTTTTGCTTATATTCTGACTGTCACTTCATACATTTGTTTTATGTAAGATCTGTGCCTGCCTCTATTCTTCCTTAGTCTGAAATTTGAGGTCTTATAAAAGTTTTTGACTGAGCATGTCTTTTATGTCAAATTTATACTGAAATACTACTTGTAATAGAAGAAAATTGCCTCCAACTACAAATGCTTAGCAAATGATTGTTTCTGAAGTGTTTACTATGCAGCATTTACTCAAGAGATTGTTGTGGTACCAAGTGATAAACTTCAAGTTTTCCCCTGGAAAACCAGATTCAAATAACTAGTCCTTTGTATTGCATTTTCTCATAGTAGTGTGAGCCATATGAAAGAACCATTACCTAATATTCTACTAAACAGAAGGTGACTGCATTGTCAAAGACTGCTGGTGAGTAATTGCAGATAGTGTTGCCAGATTGTGACTAACTGGGTACAAAATTTTAGATTAAATCATTTACAAACTAGTAATGAATTTTCAATGCAGCTTTCTTTTATGTATTCTAAAATACTTAAAATGGACTTCATTTTATATGTGGACAAAGTATATCTGTATTTATTGGCAAGAAAATGCAAAATGGTAATTTAGAGTGCCATTTTTTGGGGGGGTTGGGGATAACAGCATCATTGGGAATGACCAAAAGGAAATGAAGTTAAATGATCAGATTCTACAGAAGAGAATAAAGAAAACTTCAACATAAGATGCTCTTGTATACATAATAACTTTGTGTAGCAGTTGTATTTTATATACTTTCTCAGAAGGCTGGTTTTGTTTTCTCTCTCTGTGAATGTGGGGTCAATGTTGTTGAATTTATGTGGTTACTGTGACACTTGTGCAATATTGTAGAATTTTTATATGTGATGAGAACATGTTTGGTAGGGCAAAGTGATTAGCGATGCAGATGAAAGGCTTACAGTAGTATTTTCAATATTTCTGGTTTTGTGAAGACAAGTTTATTCAAAATTTCTGGTGATGTGGGCTGTGTTAGTTTTTAAGGTGTACTCTGAACGTGTTTAACCACATTCGTTCATACTTTTCCTCAACTAGCTTTGTTGTTGAACTGCTACTAGGCACTTAGGCATACTATGTTTAACTTTGAACTGGTTGAAGGTTGATTCATAGGCTGAATAGCAGGTTCTGGCTTTATTTTCCAAAGATAAATATTAGGGTATTATCAGACCCCTAGATATGTAGCTAGGGAATCCCAGGTATATCTTCTGGTTTGAGGATACAGCTCTCCTAATTTGATTAAGGATTGTGTTTGAGAAAGGGAGGCAGGATTCCAGTATTCCACATGGTGTGGTCTTGCTCTTTCTCAAATCGAAGTTCTGTAAATCAGGTGTAAGTCTGTGTGGTCACAGGATCCAGTGAATTACTAAAGTTGCAGGGTGTCATTTGGCTCAGTTTTGGTGATTCAGGGCACTGCTTCCTGGCTGGATTTTAGATAGCACCCGTGCTAAGCTTCTGTGTAGCATAGGAGTGGATGCAGAGGGCTCATGTAGCCCTTGCAAAAGAGTCATTCCCATTTTGGAGTCTCATTTTAGTAACTTCAAAAAGGTATCAAGCTGAAATGGTTTTGTATTTTGCCTACTATTTTTGCATTTCTTCTTCAATCCCTAATTTCTTGTCTCTTGTGTGAAAAGGTCTGGGCTCAGAATTTTGCACGTAATTAACACCAGTTAACTACCTGGCACAAACCAATAATATCACCAGTAGCCTGGAGGCTAATGCCACTCTTAAGTAGAGCTACAGTTGTAACCTTCCTCCTGATTGCCATCTCTGTGCTAGAAAAGATTTCCACGCCAGTCATTCTTCACCCTAGTCATTATCTGGATGCAGTCAGTATAATAACCTATGCCCTGTGTCCTTGTGAAGTGATGTGGTAGTCTGAATTTCTTTGCTAATGAATAAACACTTGTCATGTTAAAGTCATCCTTGAGGAATTACCTCGTGTAAGGAATAAGTGCAGCTGAAGAGGAGTATGGAATACAAAAGGCCATTAATTCAGAGATCCTGTTAGAGCTCAAGTGGGATTTGTACACTGCAATTTTTCCCTATTTGTTATATATCCTAAGGTGTAACAACAAAAAAACTCTCTGTGTATTAGTCTAGTGTGGTGAATGTTCATTGATTATGTACAGTAGCAATACAGATCTTTCATACATGAGTGCTACTAGCCTACTGGAAAAATAAGTTGAATAAAAAAGCAGTGAGAATTATCTGCTCCTAGAGTTTTTGCTTCAGAGAATATATGGCCACAGTGTTCCACTACATGGTAGGGAACGTACACAAATGGCTTCTAAAGTAATGGCATTTTGGCTGATTTTTTTTTTCTCATTATAACAAATCTTCTGGAGTACTTTAGCTATTTAACTGCTTAATTGAATCATACTTTGATTTAAGATCACTGTAACCTTCATGTTACACGAGATGTTTTTTGATTGCAATGTGTATAAAATAAACAAGTCTGAAAATAAATTGGACGCTGTGTTATAAAGACATATAACAAAATCCAATCTTTGTTTCTTTGTTGCATCCTAGGAGGTTTTTCGATGGGAGGTGGAATGGCAATGCATTTAGCATATAGGTTTCATCAAGATCTGGCAGGAGTCTTTGCTTTGTCTAGTTTTCTCGATAAAGACTCTGCTGTTTACCAGGTGAGTGTGTGGTAGACCTTGCAGAAAAACTGCTTAACGAAAAGAAAAACATGATAATTAAAATGGAGTATAGTATGTTTATTCATCTGAGGCAATTCATTAATATTCTAAACTTAGAACTTAGTATTAGGGAAGTGAGGCTTTAAAGCTGTCCTTACATGATGTTTTGTTGCTTTTTTGCACAGACAGTACAATTACTTTATTCTAAGTCAGTGTAGAGGTCAGATTAACAAGTGAAATGCTTTGCAAATTGTCCATACTTGTTAGCGAGTCCATGTAAGTGTAATTATTCTTAGAAAATTTGTGGTAAATTATAATACTCATGGGTTCCATCTGCTGTCATGATTTTTTTCTATTTCTCTCAGAGAGCATTGTAGACCTTAAAGAAACCCTATCATTTGTCAAGATTTAGCACACTAGAATTTGAAGAGCAGGTTTTTTCCCAGTGATACTTCCTTGTTTGCTTTTGTAGAGACAGTACAATATGACCAATAAAATGCTGGTTAATAAATGAAATGCTATGCAAATTGTCACTGTGTAATTGTAACTGTTCTTTTAAAATTTTTCATGATGTGTCTGACAGTGCTTCTTCTCCATCTAGGTTTTGAAAAGAAATGAAGGTGTTCTTCCGGAATTATTTCAGTGTCATGGAACTGCTGATGAACTAGTTCTCTACTCATGGGGTGAAGAGACCAACAGGATGTTGAAGTCACTGGGAGTATCAACATCACTTCATACTTTTTTAGGCCTTCATCATGAGTTAAACAGAGCAGAAATAGAAAAACTAAAAACCTGGATTGTAAAGAAATTGCCTGTTGAAGAAGCAAAGACAAATGAATAAAAGAAGATGCAGCTTTCACATACCTTCTGATTGTTGTGTGTTTAAGATCATGTAGGGCATGTATATGAGTATCCCATATATGTTACATTAGCATAGCTTTAGGTAGACACTGTTATATTCCATAAAGTTCACTTCAGTAGTTAAATGGTGCTGACTATTAGTGCTCATTTTATCATATGGGTTTCTTTTTCTCTTGTCCAGTTTTTAAATACACATCCATATCACTCTATGGAAAGTAATTACTGATAATACTAAAACCATTCCTAAATAATCAAAACAGTATTCAGGAAGCATTGCTCTGAATTTTCCAGATACACATCAGAAAAAAAAAGATTGAAAAATTTACAGTGGTATGGTTGTCTTTCTAATGGCATCACAACAGAAAAAGTACAATTATTAAAATAATGGATTTTTACCTGTAGAAATACATGTATATATTCAAGTTAGCTCACTGAGAAGAACTGTATTGGCTTCAGTTGATTTCTCAGCATGTGGGAATGAACCTGCATAAATGCAGTTGTAAGACATCTCAAAAAATAACGGACATTTGTGTTACATTTTTAAAAGCCATAAGTAGCTGTGTCTGGCTGTACACAGGCTCTTGTTGTTACCTGTTCTCATTGTTTTGTTACTCAGATGCCTAACTTCATGTGAGTTGCTTGAAGCCTCTGTGTTTTATAGTGCAGGTTTTAAAAAAAAAGTGCCCTCATGATTGTTAAGATCTGTCCTGTTTCCGAAGCAATCATTCTATGGGCATTGTTCATGTAGAAATTTACTTTTGTCAACAGTTTTATTTTGGCCTGCACAATCACATTTTAAATTAAAAGATGAGGATACTTGACTTCTCTGTAAATATTTAGGAGTTGTAAATGATGGTGATAAAAAGAAAATTTGTATCCCATTATTTTAATGGTGGATGATTCATCTCTGTGTCAGTTTGATAAATTAACTCAGAGTATAAATATCTATTCTTATGTAATTTTAATGCTTTTTTTAATTTCACTCCCTCTGCCCTATTTTCTCCTCCCCAAATTCAGTAACTTTATTAGCATGACAAGGTATTCAGCCTTTCGCCAAAGTCAATAGATCCAAGTCTCTTGCTTAATCTTCTCCTTTCCCCTTCTCTGAAGAGTGGATCTGGGACACTGTTGTTTGCTCTGTCACAGCAGATTGCTGCCAGTATTGGCTATGACGCCAGAAATGTCAGCCAGCTCCTGGGGACTGAGAGTTTTGTTTGAATCCTCATGCACCAAGAGCTAACCCAGCTTTTACCTATCTTGAAGAATAAGCAAAAGGGGAAAATATGTCACTGTTCAAATACAAGGCATGTAATTGGCAGTAGCAAGTAACAACTTCCTGCTGCTAAAAATATTTTGCTTTATTTCATTTTGCTAGCATTAGCAAGTCAGCAGTCTGTTCTGAAAAACAGGATTTTAAATGGCACATGAAAACTCAGCTATTTGAAAAAGTAACTGAAAAGCATTTTTTCCTGGTGCCCTGGGCTTCCTAATTACTACAAATTAAATTGAAACAGGTGTGCTCAGAGGCAGCTGAGCTAACATTGCCTTGGCCCAACTCTAATTACAGTCCTTGACAAGTGAAGTTGTAGCATTTTAGGGATAATATATAATTTAAGTTTTGCACTGTTTTCTGCTCTTCCTGCAGTTCCTATCAGGAGGATATTTGAACCACTAATACAAGGTGGTAATTCATTTTGGTGAGAAGTGCATTCAGATGGAAAGGTGACGGGCTCCTGGCAAGGTGCTTTTAACAAGGTCAGAGAACAACGCAAAACAGTTGAAATAAGATTGTGGAGGGAATAGAAATAATTACCAAGACAAACAGATTTCTTTTGATTGTTTTTGCAGTCTCAATAATTGAAAATATAGTGGAGATAGTTTGGTTTTGTTTCCTTGGTATATGCTGAGAAGCAATTACAAAGGTCTGCATTTCATGACATACTTAGAAAACAGTGAAGTCCCCAGTTTGCATCTGTTTTTCTTCCATCTTGTTGTGTGTGAAATGTCAACTAACAAGGGGATGCACTGTGACACAAAATTAGAAATCTGTTAGGTATATGCTCTAAAGGGGTCCCAAATCTCAGAGTTTTGAGGTCAGTTTTGGGATGTTAAAGAACTTTTCAGTAGTGTTTTCCTTCAGTCTGCAGGTAGCTACAGTGAGGAGCTGTGTAGCCCATTTGCTGAGGATGGTGTGGCTCTGTGTCCCGGATGGTGCTTAGGTTGGACAGCCCAGGAAAAGTTGGACTGCTGGTTGGTATTGAGAAGCAGCCAGAGGCAGTATTAGTCCTTGAAGACAGTGGGCCTGCTGTCAGAACTGTAGTCAAAATTAGCCCAGCTGCTTGACAATTTCAGCAGTAATTCAGATAGATTTTTGACTGACTGGGCTTTTTTGATCTGTCCTCTTTTTACTATGCTTCAAAAAAAGTCATTTTCAAATTGATACTGGAGCACAGGATTCCTTTGCCAAAAGTGCATCTCAACAATGCTTATGGCACTAGAGCTCCAGGATCTACCTGTTGATTACTGGGTGAAGTCTGAAGTATTTCGTAGAACGTTTAAGGATCAAATAGAGCTCCTTGATGAATAACTGGTTGTATGTGGTTGGGACAGAGTTACAGTAACAGGTGCTAGGCCATACAGAGCCCTGAACTGTTATGTGTTGATCAGTTGTATCTAGATTTAGATGAAGAGAATGGAACAGAATGCAACTGTCCTCATTCATCCCTAATCTTTTACTCCTGCTATCTTTAAGGGTGCTTACATATATGAAGATGTTAAGGAGATAGATGCCATGTACTCTTAGGAGGAGCAAACTCAGGGTTCTCTGTTTTTATTATTTTTTTTCTTGTACATAGGCTATCTCCTGTTTTGCAGGTTGAAGGAGAAAAACATGTTTAAAGATACAGTCCTGTACATTATTTTGAGGCATAAATTGCAAAATTTCAGTACCAAGCATGGATCTGTATCAGTTGAGCTGCTGAAGATACAAGACCATAAACTAGAAAGGTGGCTTTGTGCTGTGCTGATCCAGGGGAGGCAGGAGCGATTAGTTGGGATGTGGTTTACTGTAACCTGTAAGGTCTTTTTTTCTTTTCCTTCAAACTTAGAAAATAGTTTGACATATAAGTGTAAACTTTTAATACCATTTAAAAATAGAACTGAAATAAATGAATGAGAAAATTCGTTCAGAAACATAATTCAGAAAGCTAAACTAAAGTTTAGATCTCTTGGGCTCATTTAGTGTGTTCCATACTGCTTCAGAAACAAAGCACTAGTGTTTGGACTGTTTTCTTTCTAATTTTCTAACATTACACATTTGTATTTCAGATGTTTGTAATTTCTGACTAGATCATTGCTATGACCTTGGGTGCCTTCTGAGTAATTAATGTGCTAGTAACAGACATATAGAGTCAGAGAACAAATGTGAATAAGGCAAAAATCTGCTGATCAATGTGGGAAGCCAGAAGTCATTGGTAACATAATTTTGACATTAAAGTAAATTCTACTTAAATTAATCTCTTCTCATGTAAAATCTGTAACTCTTGCTTTTTAGTAAATGATCTTTAAAGCCATTTAACAAGTCTCTACAGATGAAGTGAGCCAAGTGGGTGAATGTAACTTGTATTTATGAAGATGAGATCCAGATGGCAAAACACAGAAATGGGAACCTAGTGGACAATGTTAGAATGAAATTTTTAAGACATGGATAGAGGAAAGCAATAGGAGTTTACTTTCTAGTTGACACACATTCTAGGACAGCTGAGAAGGTTGTTTGGGACATCTTAGAAGAAAATCCTATTCCATGAATTTTTCAACTTGAATCAACCTTCATTTCTGATGCAGATGGTTAAAAGTGCTCTAGAGAAAGGAAGTAACACAATTACCAATTCATGCAGTTTCCTACTTTTGGTTGGTTGGTTGTTTTCCAAACCTCCTTCCATTGTGGGAACCAGATATCACTACTCAGAAGAAACAGCAGCTGGCAGTTCTATTTTCAATACTAGATTGTCTGCTCAAATGTTTCTCTATACACTGCAATGGCACTTAACAGCATCCCATTCATGTCTTAGTTACTGACTGATCAGTAGCACTCACCCAGCATGTGGTACACAAGTGCTTTTCCTGTACAGAACTGAGTGAGAATATTTGTCTTTACAAATGAGAGCCAGAAGGAAAAAACAGTGGTTTCCCCACCCCCATTCTGTGCTTTAGTGGCTAGTGTTGGCTAAAGATGTGAGACACCTGGATTTAACTCCTCTGCTCATCTGAGCATGTTCATCTGTGTGCCAGGCTTTAAAATGTTACCTATATATACTTTTTTAGTATACACTATCTTTTTAACATCATCATTCACTAGAACAGAGAAGGTATTCCAGATTTTCCTTTGCTTAGGTGAGTACCTGTGAAAGAGTTATGCCTGTTCTCTCTCCTAAGGAGTGTTTAACTGTTGAAGTAGAGAAGACAGAGCACACTGCATCAGTCTGCTGTTCACTGGTTTGAGTAATTTCGTGCAAGTGTGGGGTACAGGCAGAGGCAGGACATTAAGTTGTTCCCTGTGTCTTGGATGAGCAATGTGTTTATGGAACAGGTAGATTTAAAAAAAAACCCCACCACTTAGAGTCAGTGGTGTGGATCTAGTAAGGCCTCTTATTCCTGCAGGCACAGTGATGAGCCTAAGTACCTTAGCTAACCTGCTGTCATCAAGATGAGTTTTGCGAGTGTGGTTTGAAGTACAGAAATTTCACTCTTGTTAAGCATGCAAGGACTGTAGACACTGCTTTGGTGAGGAAGTGTCTGAAATCTTTTGTGGGTTCATTGTGTAAATTTATAGGCTTTTTTGAAAATGCGAGCAAAAGTTTGTTGCTCCTTATTAACTTAAACTTTCAAAAAAAGTTGTGTAATGAGTGTTAAACATTATTCTTGGGTCATTAATTGCTAGTGACAAGGAAGTTGGATTCCTGAGAACAAAGCCAAAGAGACTTTGTAACCTGGGCCTTAAAACACAGTGAAGACAGTCAAAATAGACCAGAGAGTATGCTTACAGCTTTTCCACTACTTCACAGGGCCAGTATTTTGTGGTTGGAGGTTATGATATGTTACTTGGTGTTCTTGAAAGTGCTTATTGTTTTAAATTAAATGCAACATGAAAGAGTAGTAATCTAATACTCTGAAGCTCAGAATAAAGCCATAGAAGGATTAGTTGATTGCTTGTGCTCTCTTGGTGCAGTTAAAGGTGTTTGTCAGACTGTGTACTGGTACACATCAAGCACATCAGATTGTGGTTTGAAGTAAAAAAGCCATCAAGAGATGCTACTGTCATGTATACAGTAGAGAATTTATGAAAATATAGCTTCTGTTTCTTCTTGGCCCTTAAAATATGCAGAACTAAATCAGACTGCAAGGCTTACCTGCTGTCATAGTTCATCTTAGTGTAAAAAAAAACCTTCCTGGAACACCTTTCAGCCAAATACTGGTACTCAAACATGTGAATAACCTCTGCTGCCTCAGAGCCTATGGTTCCCACTTCTGGATCTATGTAGAAAGTCTGGCTTCAAAGATGGAGTTTGTTTTGTTTGAGTTTCGAGGGTTTGGGGTGAAGTTCTTAATGTAGCCAAGGTCTTGTGGGGGGCAGCCAAGATAATTATGAACCTTAGTCACAGTAATATGCCAGAAATGCAAAGGCAGTGATTTAATACTTCCAGAGTAATAAATTGGTTGAACTTATAATGGTTCAACAATAAAATGGTTGAACATTCAAGCATTCTTCCCTTCCATGGCTGTGATTTTTAATTGCTAATTTCTAGCCCGGTTAAGGGATGCTTATATCTGAGGAAGGTCTCTCTTTTGTGTTTACTTTTTTATGAAATATAAGTTAGAATAATTTGGATCTTAATATGATACATCACTCTGTAAGCAAACCTCCTTTACAAGAAAATGGAGCTTCCCTTCATTCTCCTTGCACTGCAGAAATAGAGTTGTCTGACTGATGACTTTTGGGCAAGAACTATTGTATTAGCATGGGATTTATCCAAATATGCAATTATTTAAATAAGGTTTATCTGTAGACCCATCTTAAATCTTGATCCTGATTAACAGGATCTTTAACAGGATCCTAACATCCTTAACAATTTCTGTTTTGTTAGTTATTTAAAAATAAAAACAAAAATTGCTTTACTACATTTCTGTATCTTTCGGAGAAATAATGTTTTTCACTGTTTCCACTGAACAGGTTACAGTCTAAATATGCTAAATAAATGCCCAATGAGGAGCTCAGGGTTTCAAAATGGGATGAACCCTTTCTTTGGTATGCATCAGAGTATTTTCCAGTTAGGACATACAGGTGCCTGTCTGACTGCTATCTTTCCTTCCCCACTGATTTGGGAAGGGAGAGGAATCACAGAATCACAGAATCCTAGGGGTTGGAAGGGACCTCGAAGGATCATCTAGTCCAACCCCCCTGCCAGAGCAGGGTCATCTAGAGTACATCACACAGGAACGCATCCAGGCGGGTTTTGAATGTCTCCAGTGAAGGAGACTCCACAACCTCTCTGGGCAGCCTGTTCCAGTGCTCTGTCACTCTCACAGTGAAAAAGTTTTTCCTGATATTCACATGGAACCTCCTATGCTCCAGTTTAAAACCATTGCCCCTTGTCCTGTCATTAGTCATTACTGACAAAAGCTTGGCTCCATC
>VZRW01008366.1:16558-47099 GCA_013398125.1 Aegotheles bennettii
GATGGTTTCCACCCTGGTGCCACAACTTTGGAGCTCCTCACCCCAGGGACAGAGGGACCACCCTGGAGGGACTATTTTGGATGTCCCCAATGGGTTTGGCCACCCAGGGGTGCTGGGTCACTCACCGCAGGACGCGCAGGTGGCAGTGGGGGTGTCGCAGCCCCCGGCACAGCAGCCGCACGCCGCTGTCACCCAGCACACCATCCCCCAGCTCCAGCTGGGCCAGGCCCGGGTGCTCGGCCAGCAGCACCGCCAGGTCCATGCAGCAGCTCTCGGACAGCCCACACCACCACAGTCTGTGGGGGTTGCAGAGACCCAGTGTGCTCATCACCATGGTGGGACCACAACCACCCATCCCAATGCCAACACCATGGAGGGACCACANCACCATGGAGGGACCACACCCACCCATCCCAACGCCAACACCAAGGTAGGACCACACCCACCCATCCCATGGCCAACCACCATGGAGGGATCACACCCCACCCATCCCATGGCCAACCAGCATGGGGGACCACACCCACCCATCCCATGGCGAACACCATGGAGGGACCACACCCGCTCATCCCATGACCAACCAGCATGGGGGACCACATCCCAACTGCCACATGGCCAATCAGCATAGGAGGACCATACCTACCCATCCCATGGCCAACCACCATGGAGGGACCACACCCACTCACCCCACTGCCAATCAGCATGGAGAAACCACACCAATCCACCCCATGGCCAATCAGTATGGGGGACCACACCCACCACAGAGCCAATAAGGGCCCGGCCCCACCCCAGCCCTGCCCTGGGAGGTCCCATGGCCCAGTGGGACCCCATGTGGGCCCGTGCCGGGTCTCGGCTCAGCGCCGCGCTCGGACGCTGCTTTGGGGGGGAAACTGCCCGCGTGCCGCAGCGCCTGGCAGAGCAGGTGGATGGGGGAGCGCGGCTCTTCCCGACGCCGGGAACGTTCTCTGGCTTCTGAGGCACTGGAGCTGCAGGGGGACAGGGCCCCAGGGGGCATGGGCACCTCTCACTGGGAGCTCCCAGCAGGCACGGACACCCCCAACCAGCACCACGAGCTCCCAGCAGCTCATGGGAGGCCTCCCCTGGTGGGATCTCCGTGGCTTTGGAGATGCGGGGGATCGTGAGTACTACTGCTGAGTTATCCCGCTCCGGATCAAAGCTCTGAGAGCACCTAAAATTCTACCACTGGGGATGTCCCCATGTGTGCGAGAAGGGGGATGTGGAGCCAAACCAACCCCCAGGTGCAGTGGGGCCTGTTCGGGCTGGAGAAGTTGAGCTGGGATGCTCCATCTCCATCAAACCCCACCATGGGAAGTGGATGGAGGAGCCCGTGTAGTCCTCATTCTCCCACAGTTCTCCCCAAGGATATGTAAGATCCTCAGCTGAGGAATCAAACCCCCGGTGAAAGGAGAAGGTGGTGTTTGGGTGGAAGGAGCTGAAACACCTTTAAAACCATCCTTTGGGGTGGAGGAGGAGAAATCTTTGTGGCTTTGGGTCACCAGAGTGGAGAGGGGGAGTACTTACAAGGTCGTGGCCAGGGCCATCTCCTCGCCGAGATCCTGCTGCTCAAAGGAGCACCCCCGGAGGCTGACGCAGCCCAGCCTGGGCCAGTGCTGGATGCAGAAGGAAAGAGCCATTTGGTCATACAAGGTCAGCTTGATGTCCTGCAGGTCTATGTCGGTGAAACAACCCAGGGCGCTTTGCGCGAAGCTCGGCTCGTTCATCTCAAACAAGAAGTGGAAAATGTCCAACTCTGAAATCTTCAGCTCTTGGCTGGGTTTGGAGGTACCTCTGTGCCTCCCCTGAAGCCACCTCAGCATATCTTCCCTGGCTCGTGGCGAAATCCGGAACCCAACTGTTTTATCCACATACTCCATGGTCTTTTGGTTGACCAGCCCGAACAGGTACCGCACCGTCAAGCTCAGATCCTTCCTGGATTCACTATAGCTTTCCAGTAACATATTCACATCCTTCTTGAGAGCCCCCGAGTCACCAGCTGCTTCCTCATCGTCCTCCAGAACATAAAACAGCGCCGCCAGAAGCTCCTGGATGTGCAGGTGGGTGAAGCTGTAGACGTTCCCATGGTCTACGCTTTTCTTTGAGATCTTCTCGTTGAGGAAGAGGGGGAGAAAGTCTGGCTGGTCCAAGCCATAGTCCTTAATTTCCTTCTCCTCAAAGAGGACTTTGTGCTTCCAGATGCCATCGGCGGCCAAGGAGCAAAGCTTGTGTAGGAACTGCTGGAAGTCTGGTGGTTTGTCCTCACCTCTGCACCTCATTAACCGGGAGAGGTAATAGACACCCATCCACGCCGTGACCTTCGAGCACTTCAGGAGGTTTTTCTTCCTGCGAAACTCCTGATCAAGGATGGTGCAGATGAGCCAACAGACCATGGGGATGATGCAGAAGCTGTGGAGGATCTCATTGTCTTTGGTAAATCTGAAGATCACGTCGGCTTTGTAGTCGTCCTTGAAAAACCTGTGGAAGTATTCCTCCCTCTTGGCTGCCGAAAATCCCAGGATTTCAGCGTAACACTCACCCTCCAGGCAGCGCCCCAGGCTTTGGAGAGCTGTCGACCTCGTGGTGATGAGCAAGGAGCACTCAGGGAGAACAGTCTTCTTCAACAAGCTCATCACAATGGTCTCCAGCGGCTTCACTTCCATGGGATCAGAGATCAGCTCATCCTCAGGCAGAAGCAAGGAAAATCCCAGGGCCTCGAAGCCATCAAAAATTAACAGGATCTTCTCCGGGTTGTCCAGAATCCTCCCAGCTGGTGTTTGTGTGTAAGGACAGCACTGCGAAATGAGGTCTGCCACACTCACTTCTTTGGTGAAGGCCTTGTCTTTACAGTTTATGCAGAAGATGTAGTCAAACTGCGTGTAGTTGGACCCTTCCCTCCACTCCACCATCACCTTCCTGACTGTCATCGTCTTCCCCATCCCTGGGGCTCCCACCAACACCACAACCTGGGGCGTTTGTCCATCTTCATCAGGTTTAAACAGCATCTGCGCCGTGATGGTGGTGGTGGCTGCTCCATTCCTGGTGCCACCACACCCATGGCTGGTGCCCACAGCTTCGTGCTCACCTCCACCCTTGCTCGGAGGCTTCCAGGCGATGGTCAGGTCGGTGTAGCGGCTGCTGACGGTCAGGCTGTCCCCAAGACAGGCGTTCACTTCTTTGTACAGGAGGAAATTCCGGGCCACGTAGTCTCTGTAATTCCTCTTGTACTCTGTGTTGATGAGAAGCTGAGTCAGTCCCAAGCACAGCCAGGTCCCCCAGGAGCGCCTAACCAACCCAACTGCCCTCCCGACACACCAACGGGACACTGGTTTCACCTCTCAGGGCTTTCCTAAGTCTGGCAGAGGCAGCAAGGACATTGTCTGTGAGAATTTAGGGCCTCTGGTCATGTGTGTGGGGGGGTCTTCTCTCCATCACCCTGATCCATCAATGCCTGTTTTCACCACCCTGCAACCCTCATCCACACAATGTCCTGGGGCCACCTGCAGCCTCCATCCCCCTCTGCTTGTGGCACCATCCCTGGGCTCCTCTGGCTCTAAACGTGAGCTCTGCAGAGATGTCCTTCATCCCCATCCCAGGACGAGAGGATCTGCCCAGCTGCCTGCCAGGCAGTGCTGAGGGCTGGAGGCTCTTCTCCAGGAGAAGGTGACAGTAGGGGACAGCAAGAGGAGAGGTCACCACAGCCCCCACGCTGATAGGATCACAGTGGGACACCTTTGTGTTCCCACCAAGCCAAAACCTGCTCTTACCACCTCCTGTGACCTCCAGGATCATTCAAGGGACAAAGAGACAGAGCTCCTGACCTTTGATGTTCTCATCCAGGAGTCTCTCCGCGAGTTCTTTCTGGTTCATCTCCTGGAACACCCCGATCGCTATGTCCACCGCAGTCTCCTCACTGCAGTTCCTGCCTACGTAGCTGAGGAGCATGGAAGGGTAGGTGGCCTCCTCCAGCAAATCCTTGGGGATACTCCATCGTCCTTGCAGGCGAACCTTGGATAACCTCTTCTTAAACTCCTGGAATTCTTTAAGCCTGAGGCTCTGCAGTGCTTGTAGGAGAACGGATATGGGTCGCTCTTCCCCGGCCATGGTGGGACGTCCCCTGAAAACACCGGAGGTTGAAAGTCACGGCCACACCATGACCTGGGCACTGGGGTTGTCCCTTACACCTGGGGACGGTCACCCCAGCGTGGCAAGGTCATCAGGGCTGCAGGATCTGGCACCGTGGAGAAAAAAACACCCCAAAAAAAAGGAGTTTGGGGGTTTGTTGGAGCTGCTGGGGCAGAGTCACCATGGGGACAGCCCGGTCCCCTCGCTGTCCCCGGGATGGCGGAAGGCAGGGCCGTGCCGGAAGGGTTTGGGTGGTGCTGGGAATCCCCATCCAGGCTGGGTTTCACTTTCGAGCAGCCGCCCGACATCCGGCACAACCTCCCCTCCCCAGCAGCCTCCACCCGGCCTCCACGGAGCCACCTCCACACCAGGCGCTCCCACCAACCACCCCACCGGGGCGGACGCTGCTTTGGGGGGGAAAGGGCAGCTTTAGGTCAAGGCATGGACCCTCACAGCCCCGCTTCTGCCTCTGCCCCCCCTCCCCACGCCGGCATCTCACCCTCCTCCCCGCACCAGGTCGTGGGCTTGACCAAAAAAACCCCCAAACCCCTGAATTCCGAGCCCTTCCAGAGCAACCACACTTGGCTGGGACCCCCCAAGCCTTGTTTTGGTGAGGAAAACCACGGAGCCTCCTCTGCTCCCTCCTCAGGGCTCCTCATTCCGCTCCTCTCCCCCCCATTTCCAGTCTCCAGCATCTCCAGGACACAAACACCATCCCGCGGTGCTCCAGAGGGGATCTGGCTGGGATCAGCTTCCCATAAAGCCGGGAGATCAGAGGGAAGCTGGAGCTTTCGTGCCTGCTTTCACCCTGGGGCAAGGGGCACCTCCAAGGGGACCCCAGCACTGCAAGGTGAAGCCAAATTTAGATGCCTTCAAAATCAGAGCAGGACAGAGGAATTAAAAATAGCTGCGGGAAAGGGAGGGTTGGGCTGGGAGCTGCCAGGGGAAGGGGGTGATTGGGGTGATGTGTGGGAAAGGGAATGGGAGAAGGAGCTGGGAACAACATTCCCAGTGTGATGGCTGTCCTGGGGCTGTGAAAATAAAGCTGAGATGTGGATTGGAGCGTGGATGAAGTAGAAGATGGAGATGATGGAGAAGATGATGGAGAAGATGGAGAATCTCCACACTTGGAGCTTGTCCTGCTCCAGCCTCTGGTCCAGCAGCATCCCCTTGTTTTAGAAAGCAATTGAGGAACAGAGTGTGGGCTCTCAGGTTTTTATGGTGAGGCTCTTGTGTCTGGGAATAATACAGAATAATGACCCAGGAACCAGGCACAGGCTGTAACAAGGGGTGGAAGGAGAGTGATGTGAGCTTTGGTGGAGATAGGTACAGAATAATGGAAGGGCCACCCCAGGAGGACGGCAGAAGACCCCACGTCGTGGAGAACCCCTTGCCCCAGCTGCCCCTATACCAGTACTCACATCCCAAATAATAATTCCATGATTAAATACCTGTGGCCCTCTCATGGTCTCACTCAGCTCGGTCTGACACCTTAAAGCAATAATAATAACTTGGGATCCTGGAATAAAAACGATTACAGCTCTCAGGGGAGCCTGGAGAGCTGCAGCTCTTGAGATCTGGACCCACCTAGGCTGGGACCTCGGTTAAACCATTGGAAAACCACTCTCAAAGGACAAAACCTAACGCCCCTGATGAGTTCATTTGCTTCCAGCATCAGCCTTGTGGGACCACGAGGAGCAGGGACACAGGGAGAGACACCAAACCCCACCTTGGTGCCTTAAGCAAGTGAGTAAATGGGGAGGGGGGGGGGAATTTGCCAAGGGGGTATGGGATGAAATCCAACAGGAAAGGAAAAAAGTGTTTGAAATGGTTGGGAAATGACACACGAGCAGTGCTTGAATAGTTCCAGGATTGTGTGGTAAGGATATATAAATATATATCAATATCATTATCATCTTATTTGTGCTAAGGTGAATATATTGGCTAATTTATTATATGTATATATAGGAATATATTGTATGGGGAGGGGAAATATCCCATGGCTGTCAGGTTATGGGGGGGAACTTTTAAAGGATGGAGGCTTCTGGAAATACTGCTCGGTACCTCCCAGTGTACCCTGCCATAGAGTTAATTGCATTTGCATCTCTGCAAAATGTTATTAATGATGATAATTGCACATACCATAGAGCTCGGATGCTTATAAGTAAATATTATTATTGCAGAGCCAATTAATTATTATGTGAACTATGGATGAACGTTAACGATGCTGTAAATAAACACAGCACTGCCAGGAGAGCATCAGGAACAATTCCTGCCCCAAAAGGCTGTCAGGTCCTGGCACAGGGCAGGGGTGGGGTCCCCATGCCTGGAGGGATCTCCAAGCTGTGCAGATGTGGTGCTGAGGGCCATGGGGCAGTGGTGGCCTTGGCAGTGCTGGGTTAATGCTTGGACTCAATGACCTTAAAGGTCTTTTCCCACCAGAAGGATTCCATGTACCTGTGAGGGATTCAATGAGGAGATGAAGCTCAGGTGAGGCTGGTCAGGGCTTTGAGGCCATAAATAGCTCCTGGGGGGGTAGGTGGGCTTGTGTTTTCACTGCAGGGGTGCTGAGCCAGGCACCTCTTCAGCTGCAGAACTCCATCATGAGGAACATCCTTCATCCCACTGCCCTGGCATTGAGGAGATCAGGAGAAGTGACTGCTGCCCACATGGACACAGGTTTTTCTGCTGTTCTGTAGCCTTGTCCTCCCTCTCTGGCTGTGGGTGGGCTGTAACTGGGACTCTGGGAAAGGGGAGAGGTTCCCTTGGAGGTTTCTGATGCTCAAGGGTGGAAGGAGGGTAAACCCCTTCTGTGACCTGTTCTCCTGCTCAGATTGTGGTCAGGTCCCTGCTCAGGTCCTTGCTCAGCTTATGGTCAGGTTGTCTTGGCTTGGAGAGGGGAACCCCATGGTGAGGAGGAGGTGGCAGGGACTAGGGCACCTGGGGATTTGGCAGCTGAGGCTGTTTCAAGGAACATTGGGAGTTTAAGGAGAAGGAACAGTAGACTCCTTATGGACAACATCTTGGCAGCCAGGTGCAAATGGTGCAGCTGCTGTGGGGAGGTTTGTGGGGTCCCTGCTGGATGGCCAGGAACAGGACACTGAGCCCAGCCAGCTTTGGCAGGGCAGAGCTAAGGGGGAGATGGTTCAACCCAACCCATGTCCATTCAGGGTTTCACAGACCCAAGAACATCTCTGTGGCACCTCTCCACCTAGCTCAGTTTCCCTGCTCTGAGCCTGCCACCACCCTGTCCCTCTTGCTGGTGGGACATTGAATGGGTCTGGGGACAACTGCTTCTCCCTGAAAGCACAGGGCACACCATGCTCCTTCCCAAGGATGCTGCTGGCACCAGGGTCTCCCAGGAGCCAGGGCTGCTCCTGCCCTCCTATCTCACACTGGGCTGTGCTGTGAGCCTGGAGGGAGGAGGAAAAAGCAGCAGCACGGTTGCTGAAGGTTCCCATCCCTGTGTGACCTTGAAGGAGCTGCTTTCACCTTGCTGTGTCTCGAGCTGAATCGCTGCTCTGCTCTCTCCTGTGCCACGTTCGGGGGGATGTGACCCTTCCCCTGCCTGCTGCTGGGGGGTCTCTGGGTGCTGCCTGGCTCTGGTGCTGCTTCTCCCTCTCTCTGCAGAGGAGGGGGTGAAGTTATTGGCTTTACAGCTCCTTTCTTTTGCTCCCCTTTTTAAAAAAAATTAAAACTCAAAATAATTTTTAAAATTAAAATTATTTTTAAAATTAAAAACAGGGATCCTGAGCATATTCGGGAAGTCTAAAGCATATGGATGCATCATCTGGGAGGTGTTAGACAGGGGGAGGCTGCTGTCTGCAGCCACTGAACCTTCAGGATCTTGTCCGTGCCCGGCACAAGTCCCTGGAATAGCAGGGAGGGCTGGGATTGGGACCACACAGGGGACATGGGCAGCAGCCACAGATCCTGCCTGTGCCAGTGTCTCTGAGCCAAGAAGGCTCTGGAGGCCAAGTATAATCAATATAACCTTGCTCATCCCTGCTCCGAGCGGGTGTTGGGAGCTGCAGTTGGAATCAGCCCCTGGAAGCACAGCCAGGAGAGGAGCCCTCACTGTGTTTTGTGCAGTTTCCTCCAAACATGGGCAGGGTTTTGCTTTATTGGTGGGGGGTTGAAGCAGCCTGGGTGTTCTTCAGCACAGCTGAGGTGCCACCATCTGGGTGCTTGTGGGCAGTTTGGCAGAGCCAGAGGGGGTCGAGGAGGGAAATCCTGATTTTTCTCTGGAATTTCTGCCCTCCTGCACTGAGTGTGCTGGTGGCTGAGCTGTTGCTTGGCTGCTGTTCGTGGGAGGGAGGAAAGCACAGAAGTGAAGGGAGTTATTCTGTAATGGCTGAGCTTGTTTCTCGTGGATTTCTGGGTATAATCTACTTAAGGTCATAAAAATCCTAGAAGATGTCTATGCTTCCTCCAAAACAGCACGGAGCTGGTCAGTGACTGCACGGAGGGAGATGGGCAAGCACCACACTGCCTGATTTGCTCGGGAAATAAGGGTTAAAATAGCTCCAGAGCCCCAGGAGCTGGCTGTGCTTTAGGGTCCGAGCAAGATTTGCCCCGCGGGATGTGAATCTGAGCCCTGTGCCTGGCTGGAGGAGGAGGGGCTGGGGTGGGGAGGGCTCTCTGCTTTCCCCCAAGGTGCTGCGAAGGAGGAGGCTGTGTCTGGCACAGCCTGGCTGGGCGCTCCGCAGCGGGACCCGGGCTCCGATCCAGCCCCGGGCTGCCCGCAGACCTTCACAGGGCGAGTCAGACCCCAGCCTGCAGGGTCCAGGGGGGGTTTGAAGGGGTGAAGGGAAACAGAGCTGGCACAAATCTAACCCAGGAGCAGCATTTTAGCTTCCCCCTTGACTGTGCAGAGCTTGGCCAGGCAGATTGTCCCTCCTCAACTCCCTGCCGGGGGACTCAGAATCCCTTATCCTGCTGGGGGGAGCCTTATACTCCTTTTCTCCCCTCTTATCTACACACGAGCATCCCAATTTATCAGGCTGCCCCCCTCCCATTATCCCCAGTGTCCGTGCCCCCTTTGTGGCTGTATCCACCGTAACCACTGCAAACCCAGGCAGGCTTTGGAGGAGCCAGAGAGCGGTGCGGGGAGGGGGCTCGGTGCTGAGGGAGGACCCAGCCCCAAATTGCAGAGCCAGCCCCAAATAAGAGGGGCTGTGGGGATGCAGCTCGCCTGCCCCGACCGCCCTGCCAGCCCCCCTTGGCATCCCGCTCCCGAAGTCCCAGCCCTTCCCTCTGGATTGGAGCGCTGGCTCCGCCCCCCCCCTCCATCTTCATGCGGTCTGCCGAGGTGCATTGTGGGAAACTCCCAAGTTTTCCCCCCCTCCTTCCTTTACCTCCCTCCCTCCCTCCTCTCTGCGCAGAGCCAGCTCCCGAGGTGTGCCCGGAGGACAGAGGTAAGGCTGCTGCTCTCCTGGGTGCCCGGGGGTGAGGGCAGGGCTGGGGGGGACGCGTGGTGCCCCCGCTGGGGGTGACCTGGTGAAATGGGGACACAGCTCCACCTGCTCAAGGTGAGTTTGTCTCCTTGCAGCTGCCCGGGGTGGAGGCCAGGGGGTGCCATGGCAGCCACTCGCCTGTGTTAATGCTCTGTAGCTGCTGTTAATAGCCAGAAGTGTGTTTTTTTACCCCAAAGCAAAGAGCAGAGGGATGGTGGCTGGCTCCCACGCAGCTCCCTTCCCATGCCAGCTCCCCTCTTCCCCTCCGTGAAGGTCAGGCAGGCAGGGAAGGCACAAACACGAGTGGGTGGGAGCCCACCTGCCTGCTGCCCCCTCATACCTCCAACCTCTGCCTTGGTGGGACATGACCTGAGTGTGCCTGATCCCAGCTGACCTGGCCATGGCCACCGGGCTGCGCTGGGGATGGAGCTGGGGGGGATTTGGTGCTGCAGAAGCCTTGGAGGGGCAGAAGGGCTCTGAGCACAGGGGAGCAGAGCCGGGCATGTGCAGCAAACCGGACCATGGGGAGGCAGCAGCCCCAGTGAGAACCTCCCAGCCTCGGCAGGGAAGGCTGAGCTCCTCCCTGGACAGACTTTGCTCAGGTCTCCAGCTGCCCTTCTTCTCCCAGCTGTGCAGGTGCTGATGTTTGTTTTCCCTTTGCTCTGCCTGGATGGGTTTAAAGTCCCTGTTCAATTGCTGTGGATGCTGAAGATGGAGAGCGTGGCTGGGATCAGCCCTGGCTGCTCATCTCCACCTTTCCCAAGGGGAATGCTCTGTTATCCATTATCACCCCCAGCTTGTGCTGGAAGGGAGCTCACAGAGAGGAATCTGCCCCCCAAAATGCCCCAGGTGGAGAAAGGTGATAGAAGCAATGTCTGTTTTAAGCTATGGGGAGAAGATCCCACTGAAGGGGTGGGAGGGAGGAGGACACCAGCCCAGGGCTCTTCTTCAAGGTGTGTGCTTCCAGGGATGCAGTGCAGCCTGGGGGGAGATGTCTTGGGGTTTTTGGTCTGGTATCCCTGCCCCGTGTGTGAGCAGAGACCTGTTGGTTTGGTCCCTGCATAGTTCTCTGTGCCCATCCTGTGGCTCCTGATGGGGCTGAGGCTGGGCAGAAAGAGGATTTTTATTAAATCGAGCTCAGCCTGGCAAAACTTTGGCAAGGGGACAGGAGAAGGAGGAAGTCCTTGCTGTCGCAGCCTGGTTTTCCTGGGTGGGGCTTGGGCAGGATGCTGTCAGGAGAGGGAGGATGGACTGGGCTGGGCTGAGCTCCCTGCTCCATCTCAGCACTGACCTCCAAAAGCCTGACCTTCACAGGTCTGACCTTCAGCGTTTCCCATCTTCCTGTTCTCAGCCACGGAGCCCAACAGCAGCCTCTAACCCTGTGATATTGTGGCAGGGCAGGGGAAGAAAATCCAGAATTCCCTTAAATGTGGATATTCATCCCTCTGCATCCCCCCCCCTCTGCTGGCAGGCTGATGGGAGGGATGGAGCTCCCCGAGCAAGTGTTTCCATGCCAGAGGAGCTTTGCCCATCCTTCCCCAGAGCCTCCCCAGCTCTGGTAAGTGATGGGCTCTACCCCAGAGCGTGCCAGGATCCTGCTGGGAAGGTCACCAATGTGTGTGGAATTGGCCCCTCATCAGCCTGTGGTGGCTTAGAATCAGAGAATCATTTTGGTTGGAAAAGACCTTTAAGATCATCAAGTCCAACTGTTACATTTCAGCTGTAAAGCACCAGTTCCCAGGCTGGTGCCTGCAGGTCTCTGGGCTGTCGGGTCCAGAATTGGCTCTGTGATCTTTTTGCTGGCCACAGTTGAGCCACAAAGGGGGGTTGATGCCACCAAAGCCCAGTGCAGTGGGCAGAGGGATGGGTTTGGGATGCTCCTGTGTTATAAAGGAACAAAATGAGCATGTTTGCAAAATGCTGAGTGTGGCCAAAGCCAAGGCACCAGGAGGTGCCCAGGGTGGGATGCAGGATGCACCCAGACGTGTGCCCACGTGGTGTCACACAGGTGGGTGAAGGCTCTGGTTGGTGTTGCTGGCTGCATCCCCTGAATCGTTCCCAGTGGAAACTGCTCCAGTGCTTCCATCCAGTGTCCTGCCAAAGAGCTGCCATGGAAAAAAGTCATCCTGGCTGAAAAGCCCTTCCTTTGTTCTCCTGAAGTTCTGTCTTGGGGTGAAGTGGCGCTCGGTCCTGTCAGGGAGAGGCTGAAGATCTAAAACCATGTGATAGTTGAAGGCTAAAAGCTACAGTTTTGCTCCATTAAAAAAAAAAAAAGGTGGAAAACCAGCATTGATTCCTTGTCTGAGGGTGCTCAAAGCCAGGATTAAACTAGGACAGAGCACAGCAGAGGGAGGTTTTAGTTGCCACAGTGCCCCTTTGCCCCGTGTTAGGAACCTGCAGAGCCAGGTTTGCAGCAGCAGGACATTCCCAACCCAGGCTCAGCAAAGGATTTTTGGGTTCTCTCTAATTCCAGACACAGCTTTGCTGTAACTGTGGCTGCGTGGTGAGGGCTGGTGGCACTTGGGCAGGTTGCGCAGCCTCTGGGCATCACCTGGAGCACGTGAGTGGCACCACTGGAGAGCTTGAGACAAAAACCTTCTGTTTCCATGGTGGTTTGGTGATGCTTCCTGGGTTTGATGTGTTTTGGGGCAGGCATGAGGAAGGGTTTGTGCTGGCTCTGTGTCAGAGCCAGGCAGGGGCTGGGTGGTTTGTTCCTTTGGGACCGTGCATGGTCAACACATGGAGGAGGGAAGGGGTGGGCTTGGTTGGGTTTTTTGGCAGCAGCCTGTGTATTTTTAATGCAGTTGTGAGCAGGGAGCTGAGCTGAGCTGGAAGTGCTTCTCATCCTGCTCTGCTGCAGAGAAACAGCCAGGTCTGCACCTGCGAGGTGCCCTGGATGAAGCTCCTGGGGATGGTGCATGTAGGATGAGAGAAGTCAGAGCAAACGGGGGTGTTTCACTGTGGACACGCAGAGTGCTGAATGATGCAGGGTAGAGCTGTGTTTTAAGTTAAAAAAAGAGAAAATAACAAAAGTCCAGGCCCTGGCAGGGGCCCGGTGTGTGTCTGCAGTGGTGCCTTCATCTCCCAGCATAAAATGTCTGCCATGTCCATCCCAGTGAGATCTCTGGGATCGGGACAGGTGTGGGTTGGAGATGCGATGCTTGGCTTGGATGTCATCTCCTGCAGGGTTCGTGCTGGTGGGGGGTGTGTGGGGGCTGGCTGCAGGGCTCTCAGTGCTGTGTCACCCATGTGGGGAGCGTGGCTACAGCAGAGCAGCCTCTGGAGAGGACACTGGCACCTGTGTGGCAAGATTGGATGCCCAAGGTCTGCATCCCACAGCCCTTCAGTGTAAGGCAAAGCTGCTTTTGCTGGGCTACAGCAAAGCTTAGGGGGGACCTCCTGGCTCTCTACAGCTCCCTGAGAGGAGGTTGGGGTGAGGGGGGGGTCGGTCTCTTCTGCCATGCCCACAGTGAAAGGACGAGAGGGAACGGCCTGAAATTGCAGCAGGGGAGATTCAGGTTGGACATCGGGCACAATTCCTTCCCTGGGAGGGTGATTGGGGGTGGGAATGGGTTGTCCAGGGAGGTGGTGGGGTCACCATCCCTGGAGGGGTCCAAGGGGTGTCTGGATGTGGCGCTGGGTGCTGTGGGTGAGTGGGGATGGAGGTGGGGGTTGAGCTGGGTGATCTTGAAGGGCTCTTCCAACCTCGATGACTCTGTGGTTCTAAGGCTGGCTCTGGGAGCTCTGGGAGCTGAGGGATGTGGTTCTGGAGGTGCCAGCACCAGGGATGAGAGCGCTGGATCTTGCTGCAGCCGCAGGACTGACGCAGCCGTGGAGCTGGCAAATGTCCCCCTGCCACAGCGACTCCAAGCTGCTGCTGCTGCCTGTTAAAGCTCTTCCAGCATCTGATGCTCCCCGGGTCGGGATTCAAAGGGCTTGTTTGAGAGGGAAATATTTAATCCGGGGCCTGGGGGAGGAGCAAACACCAGGCTGGGGAAAGGATTCATAAATATCTCATCAGAGGGAAGTGGGTCAGCGGCGTCTGCTGTAACTTGGTGCTGCTGGGCTTGGGGAGAGCTGGCAAACAGCTGTGTCCCTGCTCCCATGGCACCCAGGAGGTTTAAAAGCCTCCCTGGCGAGCAGATCCTGCTGCTGTCCTGCCTGGCTGTGTTTGATCACATCTGCTGGGCACTGCGTCAGGAGCCCAGGGCCAAAATAAACTGTGAGGCAGCTAAAATCCTCCTCGGGGAGCTGCCCACGGCAGCTGAGCCAGCACAAGCTCCTTATGTAAAGCTGCTTTAATATTTATGGTGATGGAGGAGCTGCCTTACCTCATCTATCTGTCTCACTTCTTGGGCATGGGGGAAAAGGCTTAGTCACACCACACTGCTGGCACTTGTCTTTGGTGCCTGCCTGGCATCTCGCTGCCTTTGATGTGTTTATTCTCCCAGCAGCCCAGAGAGGGGGACACGTGCTGCTTGTCCCAGTTGGGAATGGGGATTTGAAGAGAGTTGGGGGTGTTCAGCCTGGAGAAGAGAAGGCTGCGGGGAGACCTTGGAGCACCTTCCAGTGCCTGAAGGGGCTCCAGGAAAGCTGGAGAGGGACTGGTGCCAAGGGCAGGGAGTGATGGGACGAGGGGGAATGGGTTCCAAGTGCCAGAGGGGAGATGGAGATGGGATGGGAGGGAGAAATTGTTTGGTGTGAGGGTGGTGAGAGCCTGGCCCAGGGTGCCCAGAGAAGCTGTGGCTGCCCCTCCCTGGCAGTGTCGAAGGCCAGGTTGGCTGGGGCTTGGAGCAGCCTGGTGTGGTGGGAGGTGTCCCTGCCCATGGCAGGGGTGGCACTGGGTGAGTTTTGAGGTCCTTCCCAACCCAAACCAGTCTGGGCTTCCATGAGGACTGTGTTGGCTGTCATGTTCTCAGGTTCTGCTGTGGTGGTTGAATTCTCTCTTGCTGACAGCCTGTGGTGGTTGAGGACCCAATGGAAATGGTCTGCTGTTCACGGAGGAGGGAAAACCCCTCTGTGAGCCCTGTGCTCAGCCCTGCTGTGACCTTGTGTGTCCATGGGATGCAGTTCCCACCCCACGTCCTGCAGCATCCGCTCGGTCTCACAGAGTTGCTGGCTTCTTCTTCCAACCTGAAGCAGTGAGGGGGAAGGTGGTGGGGCTTGGGGCTGGGGTCTGGAGAGGGCAGAGGGCATTCTGATGGCGACGTGTTACGGTGAAGCCAGCAGTGACTCATCTGCTCCACTCGGGCTGGGATTGATGCAGCTTTTATCTGCACACACAGATGAAGAGATGCATTTGCTGGCTCGCAGGAGGGGGGAGAGGCAGAAAAGGTGCCCTTCAGGGAGCTGAGGAAAGCTGTTCCTTACGTCGGCACTGTTGCTCTGTGCTGACTTTGGGAGCTGCAACCACCAGGAGCATCCCAGGAGGGCTGTGGGGTTCGTGTGCTGCTCCCGCAGTGGCAGGGATCTGGAGGGCTTTTCTTCTCCTTGATCAGTGGTTTCATGAGCTCAGCTCCCTCTCCCCAGCCTGGGAAAGAGCTGGTTAGTGAAAACCTCCCTGAAAAGGCACAGATTGTTAAAGAAATAGAACTGGGGGGGGAGGGAGGGAGGGAATGAAGCCTTTTTCTCACAAAACCTTCTTCCCAAGTGCTGCTGCCTGTGTAGGAGGCAGAGAGGGAGCTGGAAGGGGGAGGAATGGGTAGACAGGCAGAGACAGTGACTGAGGAGAGAGAAGGGAGGGATAAATAAATGTGAGGAGCTATAAAGAAGAAAGCGAAGGTAGGGAAACAGGTCATTAGAGAAAAACTTTGTGTGATGGAATGAGGGAAGGGGAGGACACAAAGGGCTGGGGAAAAACCCCTCACAGCTGTCCATGGAGGCTTGGATGCTGGAAATGAGGGAAGTACCTTTCTTCTCTGTGGGACACAGAGGTGCTTGAAGATGAGCACGTGCTCGTGCCCTGTAAAGCACAGGGCTGAAAAGGGGAGCAAAAGGAAAGAGGGGAATGATGGCCAAGGTAGGGAGTCTGCTTGGGGAGTGGTTAATGCATCCAGGAGTGGGATTGGTGCTGTGATGGAAGGGGATGTGCTCCAAGAGGAGCCTGGGTCTGGAGGGGGAAGGCAGCACGAGTGGCTGTGATGCAAACCCAGGCAGCAGGTCTGGGAGCTGTGCTGCAGAAAGGGCTGAGCTGCTCAGCTGTGGTGTTTGACAGCACCAGCTCAACCAAGCCAAAAGGCCTGGAGAGATGCTGGACACTTCTCTGGCTTGTTCTGGTGATGGAAAACCACTGGCAGAAAGCCCTTTCACCTGGGCACTAATAAACTGCTGGTGTTGATTTTTTTGGCTTAGTTTGATTTCTACATCTTTAAAAACCTTTTCTAACCAGCATTGCTTTTAGTGGAAACTCAGAAATCAAGGAATTCCCCAATGAGCTGTTTGACCATGGCTGTGGGACAAGGCACAGGCTCTGAGCAAAACCAGCTTTCCTGCCTCCAGGAGTCTGGACTCCAGACCTGATCAGTCAGGGGTGTGAGTGAGAGGGTGTGGATAAACTGAGGTGCTTGGGCTGTGCAGAGTCCCCATTTCCCAGCACAGGAGCCAGTTTGCCCCTTCCCTGGTTTGCCCCTACCACCTCTATAGGCAGCACACAGCTTTCCAAGAGAAAGCAGCAAAAGTTTAATGCACATATAGCACATATATAGTACGTATAAGTTCATATAGCACAACTGTACAAACACTACAGGGTGTGAGCAGCTCAGCTAATTGATATCAAAGTGACTGAGCAGGTAATTTAATATTTATGACATGATGAATCTGACTCTCCCTGTTCTAACCTCTAAGCCTGCTTCAGTCTTGGGCTCTGCTTACTATTTCTTTATGTCATGGTTACACCAGATATAAAATGAGGATAAATTGCTTCCAATTTATGTCCTGTGAGCACACAGGGACATAACCCTGGGTGCACGTGTGATTTCTACTGAGCAGAGCAGTATCAACGCTCTTTGGAGGCAGCAGGAGGAAAAGGTGAGGTGATACCTACAGAAATATGACCAAATGAGCCAGGAGGGGAAAATATTCCTGCACTTGGCCAGGGCCATGTGTTTATCTACAGAGTCCCAAGCCACAGAGAAGGTTTGAAGCTTGAAGAGCAGCTGGGATTGTGTCTGTGGTGTGAGATGCCCAAGTGTGTGATGCATCTCCAGTGAGGCAAGAGGAGAAGGGCGGTGGGGGTTTGTTTTCCAAGGTGGTTTAATATCACAATATTAATAGCAAACTCAGAAATACAAGTGTTGCTCAGCTGCAGTCAGAGATGATGCTTCATACACCCAAAGTAGGTCTGGGCCAGGTAGAGCTGCAGGGGAAATTTGATTGCTGGTTTGAAACAAGTGAAGAGGTGGTTTGATTATTTTTGTTCTTTTAATTCCATGGGAGGAGCTTGGAGTTAGGCTGAACTGAAAATCTAAGGGAAGAGTAGCAACTCCTGCTCAATGCTGGCTGTGAAACCCTGGGGGCAGGTGATCTGCCTCTCACCTTTCAATGGGTGATTTCAGAACTGGCTGGCTTAGATCATCCAACACCTTTTGGAGACTCCAGGCTCCATCTCGCCAAACACCACCCAGGTAAAACCCCTCCTTGCTAAGGGAGGTGTGTAAGGTAGGTCCATGGAAAACCTTCTGGAAGCGTCTGTCCCATCTCCATGCTACAGGAAGAGCTGAGGATACTCTCCTAGGCTAACTGCCAACCTTCTAGACAGCCTCTTCTGGGTATGGAGTAGCAGTATCATGGTCACCATGCCTGGTGCAGCATGTGGGCTGTGGGCTTCAATGATTTCCATGCTGCAGTGCCCTCAGTCAACTCCAGTTGCCTGGCTTTGGAGAAGATGGTGGCCATCAAACAGCGGGAGAGCGGAAAGGGGGTGGTGGTGGTGTTTCTATCTTATACCAAGCTGTAAGCTTTGGTTTGGACCCAAGAAGGGTCCAAACCCTGTTCTGTGAGCAGGTTCCCTCCAGGCCAGTGACTCTGCCTGGATGGAGATTAAAGCCCCACGTTTGTCAGCCCCTTTCCCAGAAGAGGCAGCAGCAGAGCCCATTGCTGTAACCTTGGGACCTTCTCCCTGTCTGCTGTTAAAGGAGTGATCTGCACTCAGTCACTTTGGAAGGAACATTTATCTGTAGAGGTTTGAGGAGCCTCTTTATTTCTAAATCCAGACAGCTAATAAGCTCATGTTTCACTTAGCAGGCAGAAAGCTCTCAGCAGGCTCCTGGTGGGGCGGAAGGTCAGCGGGGAGGTAATGAAGCGGGTGACTGAGATCTTACCTCTGTCTCCTGTTTACTCATTATTTCCCAAGCTTGGAGCTGAGATGGTGCTGTGCACTCGTTGGCCTGATGGCAAGCTGCCCAGTGGCCCTCTCCTCCCAGCGAGCAGAGGTGTAGCCACCGAGCTCCATCTCCTGGCTCACCCTGCCGAGATGTGATGTTTGTATGGTGTTTTTATAACCCTTTGGAGCTCACTTTCTGTTTGCTGAACATACATCTGACATCCAGCTCGGCTCTGCAGGCAAGCCCAGCTGCACACTGCTAGGAGGAGACAGGAGCGAGATCTTTCTGTCACCGAGATCCAGCTGTACAGGAGGTTCACACAGTTGCACTGGAGTCAATACCCTAATTTGCACCAGCCCAGGGGCTGGCACTTGCCTTATTTTGCTGTAGCTTCACCAGAAATTCTGGCAGCAATAATCCTTGTAGCTCTGATAGCTGTGATAACTGAGGAACTAATCCTGGTTTTTCTCCAGTGCCCATCTGGATGGAGAGTGTCACACACCACCACATATTAACCACTTCCCTAACGTGGGATAGTGCTGCATGAAAAAGGGTAAGAGGGCTCTGCTTTCCCATCAAACAAAATGTTCTCTCCTTACCCAGGAGGAAAGGAGCTGTGGTGAGCAAATGGAAAGTGAGATTTATTTGGTTGGACATGAGTATATCTCATCACTGACCAATGTCACCACGTGGCCAGGATGGACTTGTCTTGATTACACACAGTAGTTGTGGCACCATGGACGATGGTCAGTCTGACTTGTTAGATGTCCTTGCAAGTCCAGGCACTGTAGTAGATGCTTTGAATACAGCTCATAGTTACTAAAGAAAGAGCCAAGAGTTTTCCAGTTCTATCTTCTGTCCTCCTCCGTTGCCTCCAGGTGGAATGGCGCTGGCTTGCTCTGTCCTTTCACTCACCTCTCCTTGCTCTGCTTCCTCTTGCAGGTGCTGTGTCATGTCCAGATAGGACACCGCCAGTGTGAGAACCATCCCAAGACCACTGCTCCAAGGGGTTGAGCTCTTCCTCAGGTGGTACCTCTGCTTTCTCCAGCAGCCAGGCAAAGGAGAAGAGCTGGGACAGCCCCACGCGTGTGGCACCTGGTCACCACCCACAGCATACGTAGGGATGGATTCCAAAGGCAATGTCCGAAGTGGGAACAAACCCGACGCCAAGACCCCCAGCTCTGGAAAGCCAGAAAAGCCCAACCCTGGGCCTGCCACAAATGCAGACAAGAAGGAGATCCCCAAAGAGCAGCCTGTTCCTACCACTGCCACCAAGAAGGCAGGTGGTGATGCTGCTGTCGCGAACAACCACAGCAACCTGAAACCCAGCCCCGCCGCCACGGAGACACAAGAGGCCACCGGCCAGTCCCCTGACTCTGACCACAAGGGAAACAGCTCCGAGGAGTCCCCAGGCAGCATCTTCGACAACATGAAGCCCTTGCTCATCGTTGGAGGAGTGGCGGTGGCTGCGCTCGCTGTGATTGTGGGAGTGGCGTTCCTAGCCCGGAAAAAATGAAGACCAAGACGGGGTGGGGATGAGGAACCCAACCCAGCTGTACAGCTCCTTTTGAGACAAATGCATGCAGAGAAATTCTATACATATCTATATATATATAGAGCGAGCTAGATAGGTCAACAATGCACACCAACTGCAACTCCAAGAGTCTTGTTCAAGACAACTGTGCCAGTTTGACCCGGTGTGGGTAACTCCATGCACTTAGTGTGTTCTTTCATGTAATATATCTTGGCTTACACCACTGTGTATAGATTACAGCTTCTCCTGATCGGTGTAAATGACGGTGTCCCCTCCCCTCCCCTGCTGTCCTCCCTGGGAGACACCCCCACCTCTCCTGCAGTCCCCTGTTTTCAAGTCCAAAGTGTTCTACGTCCCATCCAGAGTCCCCGTTTTGTGTTTCAGTTTGTTTGGTTTGTTTTGAAGTTGGGTTGTGGTAAAGATGATGTAAGGTGAGATGGAGCCCTGTGCTAAGACCCAGTTTGCCTGTCACTGTGTGGGGCTGGTGTTCATCCAGCATCTCCAGGGTAGGAAAATCCTTGGGCAAACACAGGCAAAAGGCAGCTCCTTGGCCCAAAGTGTGCTCTCCAATGGGTGTCTCATGTACCTGCTGCTCATCAACCCACTTCTAAAAGCCCAACTCCAGAGCACCCCAGAGGAAAGGAGCTGACTGGAGCTGGAGGCCAAGACCACAGCATGGCAAAGCTGAGTATGTGACTTGGGACATCACCAAGTAATTTCTCTGGCTGAGCTGGCAGAGGGGGAGCGAGCAGAGGTACCGACAGCGTGGTTAGCAGTGCACTGAGTTAGCTGGAGAAGTCCCACGCTGACTTCAGGCAGACAGCATCTGCTGTCTGCTTCGTTTCTGGCACGTTGGCAGGCAGCCTTCAGGATCCTGTGGCTCGCCAAGGTCATATGGGCAGTGTCTGGGGACAGAGAGACTTTGTTTTGAATCTAGTATTTCCTAAAGTCAGGCTGGGCTTTGCAGGGTGCTGTGGCCTCAGCCCAAATTCCCTTGAGGTCAGCTGGACTTTCTGGTCATTTCTCTGGGCTTTGGATCAAGCCTTTCACCTGATTTTTTTCCTGCTGAAGGCTGTGGTCTTTCAGCACATGAGAAGGTAGAAAATGTGGAGGCATGAGCTGGTTTTAGGGGCAGAGAGGACCTGAAATCCTGTGAGAATAAGACTGACCTGCTTCATGCCAGGAAAACCCTGTTCAAGGGCACTGGAAGACTGTCCTGGGGGGGATTTCTGACTTCCCAACAGTAGCAGGGATTTGTGACTCCTCCAACCTTTGGAAATGGAAGCAAATTCCCAGCCCTTGGAACAGCCTGGTTTCATCTGTGGGAGCCTTGGCTTGAAAGGGGAGGAGGAAGACAAGTGATGAGAGAAGGTGTTCAGTGCACTGGCTGATGCCCTTCCCCTAACACCAAACATTGGGCAGGTCTCCTTATTCTGAAAGGTCCCATCAGACTGCTCTTGGCTGCTGCAAAAGCAGTGTGGTACAGAACAGACCTTTTGTTTTGTGTTTAAATTAGGTCAGAGATGAGACGAGGGCAGAACCGTGGTCCCCAGAGCTCAGCAGCAGTTGCAGCCGGTGGGCAGGGGTTTGGAGCGATGCTGTGACAAGGTGGACTGAGTTCAGTCAAAGAGTCTTTGCTGTGCAGCTGTAACTGAGTCTGGATATATAAATTCAGTGGGTACGGGGCCAGAGAAAGGTGTGTGTGTTCCTCAGGTACTGCAGTATCTGCTCTGGCAAGGTTTATGGGGTAGGATGGTGGGTGTGTATAACCTGATCTGGCAATTCTCCTCTGGGCTCAGCCTTATTTACCTACAGCTTTGGTCTGCTGAGTGCACATTGGCTTCCCCACACAGCAGCCTGGCCATTCCTATGGTGAGGTTTGTCACCCTCTTTCCCTCCTGCCTCCCAAGGCTCAATATCTACCCAAAGGTGCACAGCCTCTGGGAGTATCAGATGTGGTCTTCTGCTGAACAACAGTGTGCATGTGGCTGAAGCTTAATGTCTACTTCTACCCTCAGCAGCAGGGGCAGGGGGTGGGAGTGTGGGGTTCACAATGGGTTTTGGAATGAGTGCTCCAGCCCCAGGTGAAATCCTGGTAGTTTAGAGCACTCTGAGTGCAATGTGGATGTGTCTCCTTGTGGTGGTGTGTCACTCACAGCCTGGAGAACTTCTCTGGTTTGAAGCAGGAGGGTGTTTCTGTACTGCCGCTGTTGTCCAAAGAACTGATTTCCCCTCATCGTGTCTTGCAGATGTTCAGATGTTATTTTTTGAGGGGGAGATGGGAGGGAAAGCAACAGCAAGGGAATGGGAAAGGTACTTGGCGAGCAGAGATGTGAGCATGGCTCAGAGGCAGTGCCAGCACGGCTCCCTTGCAGTGACCGCTGCAAAACTGGGATGCTCAAGCTGTGCACCCCAGTGCAGTCCTGCCAGGAGCCTGGACTGGGTGACTGGGTCTGGATGCGGGGATGGCTGTGCCTGGGCTCCCCTTCCCTCAGATCTCTGGAGTGCAAAGCTCTTGGCTGGAGGGAAACTTTGCTTATGTGGCTCACGAGGAATGGAAATCGGCCACCGCTGCTCTGATTCGCATTTTGCCAAAGCAGGGTGGTGATTTTCACAGTGACTTCTGCTGGCAAGCATGAGTCCTGTCCTCAAGAGATGCTTCTGCCTGTCCTGTCTGTTCCCTGTGTCTCAGCCCTGGTATATGAGTATTTATTTTAGTGCACGATGATGTTGCAGATATAGTATGGATCTGTTCTGCCCTGACCAACACAGATGCAGGGGGAGGAAAAAGAATCACCTGCTTCGGTTGAGTCTCCTGTTTTGCTTTCTAAAGTGTTTTTATTTCCTTGACTGAACCTTTAGTAACAGAAGAGGGGAAAAACAGTTCTCAGCCAGCACAGGCCTTAACCATTCCTGTCCATCTCTGAACCTCCCTGCCCTCAGACCTAAGGCCAGTAATTTCATCCAGAAACCAACCAGAGATGGTGATGGGACTGCAGCTTATCTGGGCTTGTAACCACACACGAGACCTCCCCAGGCAGCGAATGTCCTGTCCCCAAGGGATTTTCTGCTTGCTGTGATCACTTGACACTGCTGTCTGCTGCCCAGATTCACTACCTGGAACCCTCCTCCTTAGCAGTTTGGTTTGGAAAACACTTGTGTGTGTGTATGTGTATATACACCCCCTTGCCTTGAAGAATATCATGCGTATGTATGTATACATACATATATGTTTATATTTCTGCAGTCTGGGGGAGAGGGAAACCAAGCCAACCTGGAGATGAGCCTTCATTTGTTCCCCTGCATTCACTCAGAGTGTCCGTGATGTCTTTTTTGTGCCATTCTCATCATGCCATGCAGCACCTGAATTCCTTTTCAGCCCTGGTTTCTTCTCAGTGCACAGAATGTGTGGCTAGTGAACCGCTGAATGTCCGATGTGCCTGTCGTGCTAGAAGCTCAAAGTTCCTGTTCCCCTCCCTGGATAGCTGTGTGGGCTACTCGCTTTAAAATAAGGCACTTTTAGACTATACTGGACTGTGTCGTGGTGCTTTTCCAAGTGTGGGTCTAGTGCTGATAGGAGCCAGGTAGATCAAGAGTAGATGCCATACAAGCCCCCGAGCACACAGCTGGGGCAACGCGCTTCAGTCCTGACTTGCAGATGACATCCTCTTAGCAAACACCTCCTGTTCTGCCTTAACGTGCCAGGCTGTGTGGTGGCTTCGTTTTGAGGAAACAAAACTAAACACAAAATAAAATGTACAGCGAGAACTAGGCTGAGAAGAGCAAATTCACCTCTCTCAGAACCGAAGCGAGGTCGAAACCAAACTTGTCGAAGCAGAAGGCTTAAATGACTGAACTCGCTGTGCTAAATAAATAGTTGTCTTTTCTCGTACTGAGCACACGCTGTTATTTGCTTGATGTTATTCTTTGTGTGGTGTTTGTGATATATGAAGTCCTTCTAGTGATATCTCCGTGGGGAGAATGAACTGACGCTGAAACCCGATCAGATTCCGTGCTTGGGATTTAAAGAGATCTAGATTGCTAGTTTACTCTTTTGATAAAGCCTATAAATTATAAATTAGCAGAATTGACCCCAGACATTGTAGCTTATCACTAAAACTATAGAACTCAATTCCTACGCCCCATCTCAATCTATTTTTAAGGAGCCGTAAGTTTTAGTTGGATATAAAGATGTCATTACGCTCTTGGACAACTTAGTAGGAGGTTTTTGATGCTTCTAGCTTTGAGAAAGATGAAATGGATTATGCTTCTGCTTCCTCTTTCTATTGATTTGATGCACTATGGATAAGTCCTGTTGTTCCTAACCGTTCTGCAGAAGGGTGCAAACAAATCTGGAAGCCAAAGGACAAAGCAGGGGTTGATCCATAGGCTACTGAAAACAAGGGGGATTTTTCCATTGGCTTCACCATGTTCTGCTCAGGCCTCTGAGATCTTACTGGCACCAGGGATATGATTGCAGGTCATTATAACATGTAAAATCATCTCAATGGTGATGACAAAAGCATTCCTTAGTCCTGCTGCGTGCGAGGGAAGTCACAACCATGCTTATGCCTCCATTAATATTTGTGTATAAATAACAGTGTGGCTAAAACCAGCTGGAGTGGGTGAGAGATGATTTGTGCTTTAAACTTTTTAAAAATTAGCAATCAGCATCCTTCTAACTGTTCTTTGAATTGGTTGGAAATAACGGCCCTGAAGATTTGAGAGAAAAATTATTCTTCAAGAAACTAAAAAAGGAAGGCAATGAAAAAAATGGATTTGAAATACGAAGTTTTTGGGATTTCCATCAGCTCTACAGAAAGCTTCCAGTCAGTGCTTCGGAGAGGGCACAAGAAGCAGTGCAGAGGGGAAAAAAGCAGGATTTCATGTTCTTAACAGTTTTGGCAAGGACACGTTAACTTTTATAGCCTATCCACTTCTATTTTATTTTTTTATTGTACAAAACCAAAAATGATCAACTCTGATGCCATGCAAATGAACCTTCACTAACTGCCTTTTTCCAAATGGATTTTTTTCTGGCTCTGCTCGATGTGAAAGGGTTCATGAAGCAAGAAAAAGACCTGAAGTTTCTTACAACCAACTTTGTAAGATCCAGGGAAATTGCAAGTTTGCAATGTGGGTGTTTTTTCACATGTTTTGCTATGTAAAGGGCTGAAAACCCAACCCACTTGCACCTTCTGACTTTGTGGTCAAGGAGGGATGCTGGTTCCCTTCCCAAGCCATGTAGCATCTTACTGGGGTCTCATTCACTTCACCACGGAGCTGGGAGAAACCTCCCAAGCCCTGAAGAGTTGTAGGCAACCACATCTCATAATCTCTTTCATAAACTGCCTACAGTTCTGCTTCACAGGTTGGGCACCTCCCTTTGTGAGGAGAATTGGCTTTGATCTGGATAATAAAATTCTGTATCGAAGTTAGTTAAATTCTCAGTGCTGGAGGCTGGAATTGGGATATTTCCTGTTATTTACACCAGAGGTATCTGGTCCTGCACACTTTCAGGGAGAAATCTTCTGATGCTGAAGATCTGACCTGGGCTGCCTGCACATTTAAGGTCTTATGAGTGGCCCTCGACTGACAACTCCATTGCAGACAGCGCTGTGCAGCAACCTTCTGGGCCAGGAGATGCACCCACATACTCAGGATTTATGCTCTGCAGGTGGCAAAGCAGCCAGGAGAGGGAGATGTGAGCAGTGTCTGCCCCGTAATGTGGATTAAATATTGCTGCTCTGCTTTCAGCCCATCATCAAGTCCCTAAATGCTTCTACTGCAGTGGCTGGTTTTTGCCTATAATTCTTTTTAAAACCTCTCCTGTCCTCATACGATTGGTGATTAGTTCTCTCCTGAAGTTTATCTATTTGAAGTATTACTTAATCATTAATGGGAAGATATTTTTTTAAGTGGCATTAAGGGCAAAGTGCACAGAAGGTGTCTTGGCTGTTATGGTGAATACATGGCAAAAAAGAGAGGGTATCTAATCTAGGTTCATCAGACTGTGGGAAGCGATACAGAAAATTGATCTCCTTGAGCTAAATTAACTGGAATTGAGCAGCCCAGGTGAAGACACAAGGTGCTACCGAGGGAACTTCAATGCAACTGAGAGGTCTGTTTGGAACATGACCCATGTGCTGTTCAGCTGGGCTTGGCTGGGTCTGTCCAACCCCATTTTTCATATCTTTTATTGCACCTTGCTGTGGTTAGTCCAGATCACTTTGCCTTGGTGAACTGGCCCTGGGGAGTTTAATCTGTTGAGCAAAGGGAGTTTATGGTGACTTTTCCCTCTTCTAGATCACCAGTCCAGCCCTGTAACCTGCTTTCTGTTTTAATGCCCCCATTCCCAGTCTGTCTGCTCACGCCAGATCTTCAACTGCTACACACCACGTGGCTCCATTGGTTTCTGGAGATCTGATTCATTGCTAGTCCTTTACTGCTTCTTTAGCTACTGCACTCTATTCCCTTTCCCTACTTCCTTCCCAGGCAGCTCTGCAGATGTGGCCTCTCTCTAGCTAAGCAGAAACCCTGCCCCGTGACAGAGGTAGATTTTGGGTAGCCCCACTCAAAAGATACAGGCAATGTTCAGCCACCAACACCTAAAGGGGTTTCAGAGACTGCATGGCACTCCAGGGAATGAATGAAGCTTTCATCTGCCCTCATCACTAAGGCTTGAGGGACTGAGACTGAGATGCTGAGTGTTCTTGTCTGCCACAGGAGCTCAGCAGATGAGAAAACCACAGCTGGAAGGTCCCTTTCTTGTCCTGCATGGCCACAAGCTCTGCTCAGGATTGAAGCCCTCCTGCCTGTCAGGTGGGAGGCATTCTGGATGCTCGAGAGAAGATGGCACAGCATGAGCAGACACTATGCTTGGCTCAAGTTAGTACTTTTTCAGTCCTTCAGTTACTGGAGCACCAAAAATACAGCAGAGAAGAGAGTTTCTCTCAGCTGCAGTCAATGACCTGTGTTTCTGCAGGTCTTGAAGTATCAGCTCATGCCAGGGACGTGCTGCAGGATCGAGGATGCTGAACACTGTGAGGGTGTCCAATTCACAGACAATTCCATTTTTTTTCATTTCTCGTATCTTTAATCATTAATAATTCTCATATCTCTAATCTTCAATCATCTTCGTAACAGCAAAGACCTGCATTGTATCCCTGGTTTTGCCACAGCAGCTTCAAGCAGTAAAGTCTATGGGGCGATGTGATAAGGACAAGGATGCCATATGATCGTGTCGAGTTAAAACCAACCAACCAAACCAACAAGTGAATAATTTGGCTTTCCTAAGTTTTGAGCAGCCCTTCTTGAGCCTGGTGCCTTTTCCCAAGTCACTGGTTAGGACCCTTTCAATCAAAACCTTTAAAAGTCTCAACTCTCCAGTGAAAACCAACTCTCTTCTAGTGGTAGGTGCAGGTTGTTTACAAACTCGTGGAGAAACTAAAATTGTAGAAAGGGAACTCGAAGGTCAGATTACAGGGGAATTTTTATTATTTTTTTTTTTCTTTTAATTTGCTTGGATTCTGTTACTTTTCCAGGGACTGATCTGAAGCCCTCGGAAGTCAGAGGGAAAGCTCAGACACTGGTAGTGGGGCAATGCCTGCTGCTACCTTGGAAGCCCCAGGCATCTTTCCGATGACACGGGTGGGTTTTGAGTCAGCCCCTGGCCGTGTTTTCCAAATGACAGTAATTTTCAGAGCGATGCCTTGATTTCTTCCCTGTACAAACAGACCTGCTTGTCACTTACCCACATTTACCTGTGTTTGACATACAGGTTTGGTTTATTTTGCTTTCAGAAACAATATGCTGCTAGACACATTTCCTGGAGGGAAATGGACACCTACCTACACACAAAGCTATACAGCTAATTTATACCTTGTCGAATTTATAATCTTGTCTATGCTTCTATGGACACTTTGTATGGGCTGCAGCTCAAATCCTAAAATAGTCAAGAATTTTTCCTTTCCCATATAGTATTCTATTTACTTTGACTTAAAAAAAAAAGCGTATAAATGCAATAATGCAGGTAGACTAGAAATACTAGATTGAAAATTAAAGTAGTTTAGCTTGTCCCATTGTGACTGACAGTGTTGTCTGACACCCAACGCTGTACCCTGACATTTTCCAGGCTTTCTATGTAGCTGAATCTAGTATTAGCTTTGAAAACCCATTGTATGAGTGGTGGGTGGATGGGTCGGAAACGTGTGCTCTCTACACACTGTATGTTACTCACATCAGAAGCTGTATGGCCACTCCATATGCTGTGAAACTGTAAATGATTCCCAATACACCTGTAACTCTTACCAGGATTGTGAGAAATAAACTATATATAGATATATATATACACACATAGATATATTGTATAATTCCTCATGTGAGCATCTTTGTGTGAGTGAAAATGCCTGTTCTCCCTCTCACGCCTCCCTCATGTCCGTGTTTCCCGCAGGCTCAGTGTTTGCTAGGATTAGTGATCCCAGTCAGGACTGTAAGACAAGGCGGTCCCTGCCCCAAATAAAACTCCAGCCTGTCCCAGGAAAGCAGGCAAAGAAAGATTATTGGTATTCCCACAAGGGCGTAGAACAATTAAAGGCATCCGGAGCCACAGAGGAGACCTTTCCCATCCCAGTGTTACCATCCCATGGGCTGGTCTCCAGGCTTTGCTGTGCAGTTGTTTGCTGTGACCTCTCCCCTGTCAACTTAGGGTGTGTTCTGATTTGCTTGGGTTTTGGTTCTTAAGCTGGCCTGGGAGCATCTGCCCTAACAACTAAACCATGCCCCGAGCACCTGGCGGATGTCCGTGGGGGTCCCTGCACCAGGGATTCCCTCCCACCGCTCACTTCACATTGCTGTGAGCAGTTGCCATCAGGTCACACCAGCTCCAAACAGGGTCTCTGCAGAAGTCTGCAGGCTTTTGGAAATGAATCTCTTAAGAACTGGGGAGACAAATACTGTAAACCCCTTAGGGTGAAGAAAAAGGGGCAGCCTTTGGTTGCAAAGGTGTTTGTTGTCTGAGGTTTTTGCTGCAGAAACACAGCTGAGGACTCAAGTTTTCGCTGGTCTTGATATTAATAAGAGCAAGGAGAGCAAATAAATTCCGAGTCTGAACCCTGAATCTGAGAAGCTGGGGTGGGTGGGTGGGTGCCTGGCTCTCCCCACTGCCCCCAGTTAGGGTGTGTGGAGTAGCACATCCATTGGGCTGGTGAGGAATGGACTGGGCAGAGGTGGCAACCTACGAGAGTGGAGCTGAGGCTCTTCTGCCGTTCCTCGGCTGGGGAAAGGCTCCTTCTTCCAGCAAGAGCCTGGCTTGTTGCTTCTTAACACGTGCAGGCATGACTGGGAAGGTGTCATGGATGGTCTGGCAACAGGGATGGTCTGGTGGCAGGGGTGGTCTGGCAGCAGGTTTCCATGGAGGTACCCCACAAACCGTCCTCCTCAGCCTGGGCTGGAGCAGTGCCACTTGCTTGATGGAGAGCAGGGGGGAACAGGCTGGGGAATCTCCCCATCACATCTCCTTCAAATCAAAATCGTGTTTCCCTTTGCAGTGCCGAGGAAGGCAGTGGCACAGCCACGTCGGGGTGGCTGCGGTGCCAACAGAAGCTCAGTGCTTCCAAACATGGGTTTGGGTACCTTCCACCCACCCCTTCCGTGTCTCCTTTACTTCTTTCCCTCCACATATTTATAGAAATTTAAAAAGTACAAAAAGCAGAGGCTATGTTTACAATTACCTTAACCTACGCCTTGCTTTCCCCTGCTCCCTTTTACTTCAGCCATCATTTAGCTACAGAAAAGGCCAACCTATGGTTTCAGAACACACTTTTGGAGAGGAAAGGAGCCTACAAGAAGTTTGATTGAAGAGACGGACAAACAGACAGCCGGGTGGCATAAGCTGCATTTCATTTAGGAAGCCAAGCTAGAAATGGGGTACTTTCCAATAAACAAACAAAAATAACAGCAGAATTGTACTGTCTTCATTTTATATCTAACATTTATATCTATTATTTATACCTAGCATTGTCTCTGGGATACCCCAGCAACCATCAAGAGATAAAGCTACTGAATTAACAGAGAGCTGCAAATTGCAAATCCAGAAACTGAATGAGATTGACAGAATTTCTTTTCAGCAGAGCTGAAAACAACGACACCTGCAATAAGTGAACATTTTTCTTGAAGAATAATGATTCATTAAAGATTAGGAGTGTGTGCAAGGAAGGCAATCTGGACCAGATACAAGGCGTGGGAAGGACAACTTTAGGAAGGTTGGGTTGGCTTTATTTTGGTCGCAATTCTGAGGCTCATCAGGAAACCACCCAGTTCTTCATCCATGCTTTTCACCCATCATTTTTTTTCTCAGCAATCTGCCCAGGCAAACCCGTGTGCATCTCCTGCCATCCCATATAACACAGTTAGCTCTGGCTTCTTCGGGGATGGGGAAGAGCAGAACGTGCCTCTGTCCCCCCGCAACACCCCTGGTTGTTCATCCCCAAGGTGAGAGCTAACAAGGGCAAAACCTAAGAGATAACTTGATTTAAAACCTGCTTAAATCAGTCACAGCTTGAGCCAGTGAATTAAAACCAGCTTGGGCTTATCAGAGGAGTTTTATTCCTTCATATCTGTGTCAAACACATTGCTAGCACGACAATGGTTTGGGCTTCTGGGGTTCGGCTGGCTGAGGGTGGACTTTGTGCAGTGATGTTTGGAACCCAGCGTTGAAAATCCTCTGAATTTTGACATTAATGCCTCCTTTTTCACTGCCCATCCACAGCATGGTGCCACCGGGCCCCCTGCTCTGTGTGTCGGTCCCACCGGGTACCAGTGTCACCTCAGCACGGCTGTTGTTCTCCTCACCGAGTTTTACACTGGGTCTTGTTTTTTTTAGTACTTTTTTTCCTCATCAAATTGATATCGCTACGGAGAGGACATAAAGCAGCTCGGCAGCGGGGGGGGAGGCAGGTGGGACGTGTCCCCGGGTGATCCGCCCGGTGTCCCTGAGGGGTTAAAAGGCTCCATCGCCCCCGCTGGTGTCCATAGAGCCACCTCCCCTTCCCTCAGCGCCCGCCCCCGTCCCTCAGCACCTCCCCTCAGTGCCC
>VZRW01008366.1:47794-67726 GCA_013398125.1 Aegotheles bennettii
ACCGCCGGGCCCTGCCCGCTCCTCCGGCCTCCCCGCCCGGCCCCGCGCCCCCTCACCGCCGCTGGGCGCTCTCGGCCGGGCCGCGCTCCTCTCACGGGTGTCCCCATCCTTAGGCACGGCCCTGTGCCTGTCCCCCCCGGCTCCCCCCGCGTTTGCAGGCGTGTGCGGGGTCCAGCCGAGCTGTGCGGGCCCTCCCTGGCCCCCTGTGTGTGTGGAGATGTCCCCGCTTGCCCTCAGCGCTCACCGGCAGCGCACTGTCCCTCTCCACAGCCGGGTGTCCGCTGGTTCCCCCCCTCCTGAAGTCCTTGGGCCCTGTTTTTCAGGTGTGTCGGCCCAGTCCTTCCTCCACTGCTTCACCCTGGCCAGCTCTGCTTTCAACCTGCAAGTTGCAACGCCTGGGGTAAGGAAAAACTGGGCAGTGGTTGTGATTTCAATCTGAAAGCCATGGATGTCTCAGTTAACCAGGGAGAATTACACTGAGCTTTCTTGGAGAGGTGTTTTATTTGCTTTGCAGATAAAGGGACTCTTCTTTTTAATTCTGTTTTAATGTTGAAATGAATGCATGCTTCCTATAGGATTGCTCCAGTTGGAAAAGACCTTCAAGATCATCGAGCCAAACCATCAGCCCAGCACTGCCAAGACCACCACTAAGCCATGTCCCCAAGGGCCACATCCAGATGTTTTTTGGACACCTCCAGGGGACGGTGACTCCACCACCTCCCTGGGCAGCCTGTCCCAATGCCTGACCACCCTTTCCATAGAAAAATTCTTCCTAATATTGAGCTTGAGCTTCCCCTGATGCAACTCGAGGCCATTCCCTCTTGTCCTATTGCTTGTCCCTTGGGAGAAGAGACTGGCCACCCCTTGCTCCAACCTGCTTTTAGGGAGTTGTAGAGAGTGTGGTCCTGAGCTTCTCTTTCCAGTGTGACCCACAAAGAGTAGAGGGAAAACTATTAAAAGAACTGATCTAGTGGGAAAATTGGAAAAGCTCAGGTTTTTGAGAGCAAAAGTATCTCAGAATCTCACATATTTATCCACGGTGGATGTCTGAGTAGTGATGCTAACCACAGCCTTTGTTCCACCTAGGGGAAGCCAATTGATTTTGTGGATGTGAACGAGAGCAACACACGCTGGATTCAGGACTTCCGTATGAAATCGTACGCCAGCCCTGCCAAGCTGGAGTCGATTGATGGTGAGGGCTTCCCTGTGGGGCAGTGCATCACCTCTGCTTATCGGGGAACAGATCCCTCTTAGTGTGAGCTCTTTAGGGAAGAAAGGCACAGAAGAGGCAGAAAAATGTGTGTTTTAAGAGGAAACCATGGCAACTACAGTTCCTATTTTTAAATTTATCTTGGATTGGTTATTCTCTCTTTATATATATATATACACACACATGATATATATATTTTCTCTCCTTTCTCTCTTTCTTCTCACACTATATATTGTCATTTAAAAAAATTAAGTATGTTGCTAAAGTAGGAGCTGGCAGACATAGCAGCTTTGAGCTTTGCCAGGGTAAGGATGCCTCATTAAAAATTTGTGTTCTTTGTCTTAAAAAAAACCTTTTTCTCTGCTCCACATACATCTGTTACATTTCCATAATTAATTCGGTTTATTTGAATTATTTATTCAGTATTAATTCAGTTAATTTGACTGACAAGGTATTGTCATAATTTTGTCAGATCTGAAATGAGTTTATGCTCAGGCTTTTTTGCATGTTAATTGTATTATAATTAGTTTGTCCTTTCCTCCCTGCCAGGCACTAGATACCACGCGTTGCTGATCCCAAACTGTCCCGGGGCTATGACTGACCTTGCAAACAGCGGGTACCTGGCAAAGATTCTGCAGCACTTCAGCACTGAGAACAGTAGGTGAACATTGTTAGGTGTTTTGTTAAATAAAATATCACTGCTGCGCTGTTTGTGTAAGGCTGCCACCTTCCAGTGATTTAAAAGGGTTTACACAGTTGAAGAGCTGCTTTAAAGAAATGGATCTTCTCTTAAGGAGTGTTCTTGATGTAATTGTATATAAAAATACATCAGTAGCTTTTCAATGCCTGTGTCAGAGGAGGTTCTCTGCCTTCCAGTGGTACAGAAATGGCTCTGTCCAAGTCAGGAGGATTCCAGATTCAGAGCCGAATGTGGAATGTACCAGGATCATCATTAAGGCTGTAGTTAATTGAAATTGGGTGTGCTTCTCATTTAGTATTTGCAGATGTGTTTTTCTCCTTGCCTAGTGTTGTCTCTGGGCTGGGAGTTAACAGCCAGTAACTCTTTACAAGGCTGGGGTGATTCTTACAGTAGTGTGGAGGAAAAACATTACAGAGTAACGTTAAGCCTCAGAGTATAAACAGTGCAGTGGGATTTTAGTGCAGGAAGGCAACGTGCTGTAATGTGGAGGATCTCGTGAACGTTCATCTGTGTTTTGGTTATCTGAAGATGCTCACAACTTCTCAAAGATGCTTTGATTTTTTTTCTTTTCCCCAGAGCCTATCTGTGCGATTGGACATGGAGTTGCAGCTTTGTGTTGTGCCACCAGTGAGGATAAATCCTGGGTGTTCCAGGGGTACAGCCTGACAGGGGTAGGTCGAGCTTCCATCTGACTTTTGCTGTTCGGGGGTTTCTGCTCTGTTCAGGGATGTGATTTCAGGTGCTGGTGTTTCTCATCTTATCAGAGAACTTTCTACAAATACAAATCATCTGTTTGGGACTCTTGGTGGGAAAGTTGTCACTGGCAGAGTAGCGCAATGCAGTGCATGGAGGGGTTGTCTCACTTCAGCTGTCGTGTGGAGAGTGTTCTCCTTCCGATTGTCCCGTAAGCTTTAAAGTGAATCAATAAAAAGCTGGGAGCGACTGCTGGAGCTCTCTGGATTTATAGATAAGGGTTTTTAAGAATTACATTTTATAGTTTTGTGAATGCTGGAGGTGAGTGATATTTCTCAAGGTGCTCTTTCATTTTAAAAGGTAGAGGAAGTCCAGGGAAAAGGCTGTTAGTGCAAACTGACTTGTAACTCCGAAAGTAGCCGGGTACTTCTGATGTTTTAGTTACTGTACAGTCAGAGCTCACAGACCATCTCGTATGGTGGTTGCACCTGTGTGCCAGGGTGATGCAAACCTCTCTAGTACAACTTCTAGGGTTGAAACTGTACGTGCAGAGTTAAGACATTAAGTTTATGGCACTCAGAAAAGCTCCCAGTGTCCTGATGTGCTTGTATTTGGCATTACAACCCATGAGAAAATATTTTAAATAAGAGGCACAACGTGGCCTGGCTGTAGTTGCTATAGAAACCATAAAAATTCAGCTCAGTAAAACTGAACTAAGTACTCTGGATTTTTCTCTCTTCATTTAAGCTGTTTCCCATATTCATTCCAAAGTGGAATGCTGTTATTTGAACAGTGCAAGTGGCACAGGGTTTGTGTCCCAGGTGTTTGTGTCCAACAGCTGAGCAGGTCTGTGCTCTCAGAAGGTTAACGCATGCACGCCGTTCAGTGCCCAGTTGATCCCCAGAAATTCCTTGGGGTCATTATTCCCTGGGGTCATTATTCCTCTTTATTTATCTCACATAAGAATTTACAGTTCACCCCCTACAGAAAATCTGCTTGTGGTCATTTGTTTTATGCTTTATTTCAGTTCCATTCCCGTGTACAGCTGGGAGAATCATAGGGGGAACAGAAAAATAAATGGCAGGGGGAATATGTGTTGGTTTTGCTTGGCTTTTTTAGTGCAAAGCAAGACAGACTGATTTCCTTTTGCTCTCTTTCAGCCCTCTGTGTATGAACTGGTGAGGCAGCCTAATTTTGCCAGTTTGCCCATTATCGTGGAAGACTTTGTGAAGGATTCTGGAGCCACGTTTAGTGGTAGGTCACTCTTTTGTTGTGCAGGACTTCACATTTGGTGGCTGTGTTTTGGAAATGAACATTTGTGTGCCAGTTTCACCCAGGTGGACAGGACTCCAGGAAAGTATCTCATCCTGCCTTCATTCCCCTTCCGTGGATATAAACAAATACTGCAGTGGGTGAAGCAAATGCTTTGTTATTTAAAGCTGAATGCACCATGCTGAATGTTTTGCATTGCTCTCATTAGTTGTCTTTTACCATCAAGTATTTCACTCGTAGCTGGATTTGGTTTTGTAGCGTTTTATTTGATCATTACCAGTGAATTCATTAATTATCATTAGTCACGATGTAAAAGTTTGACTTTTGAACTGCCAAATCTGCAGTTCTCTCCTGTGTGAGAATCTAAATCCATTCAAGCAGGGAAAATTGTTGTTTTTCCTTTCTGTGCTGCTTTCTTGCAATACTGAAGAGCTACAGAGAGAATGACATAACAAGCTATAGATGGCTCCATTTTTCAGCTGCAGCTGTTTTGTTAGGTAATTTTTTTTAGCCTCTGCTCTTAAAGGGAACAATGAGATCCCTGTGGGATTTAAATCACCCCTTATTTAACAGAGTAGTGCCACCCATTGAACAGGGATTAAAATTTGAAGCAGTCAGATTAGAGATTACACACATGGCACGGGTAGGAAACAGAACCAGACTCCTAATGCCATGCATTTGTTATCCACTGTCTTATCAAATTGCTTTTTATTCCGTGCTTAATCCTGTTCAATCCTTGCTGCTGTCAGCCTGTCTGTGTGTTTAAGCAGTGTCCTCATGCTTTTTGAGTACCACCATTTTCTGTGGTTCAGTGCTGAGTTTAAAAGCTGATGTCTCTGGTACCTGGTTGCAGGCACTGGCAAATTAAGCAAGAAGAGGAAAAGCACGTGGGTTTGGAAAGCACTATCTGGATTTAGACAGCCAGTGGCTGGGAGGGAGGAGAGAATTAAGAGTTGGTTGTTACTGACAATATAATGGTTCTGTCTCAATGGGGTAACTTAAAAATTCTGGTTGGAGTACTGGAGAGTTGCTGGTAGATACTCACATGCCAGGCTATTATAACTGGCCTGAAAATAAGTTTATATTGTATTGCAGGGTAATTGCAACTTTAAAATGTATACTTATTATGAAATTCTCTTGATATAAGCACTTTACCCATCTGGTATGAATTGAATAGAGGGCCCTGCCCTGCAGTCCTTTCAGAGAAGGACTTCTAGTGCAGTTTTGAGATTGAGGGCTCAAGATTGTCCCTCTCTGGGGTTACAGATTAACATGTCGCTCGCCCAGCAGATCTGTCTGGTGAAAATAGTTATGTTCAGTGGTAGCTCCATCAGACACATGATACTGAGACTGAAGCAGTGTCCACTAATACGACGCTTGTTGCTTTTTCTTCTGCCTTTAGCCAGCAGTCCGGATGCTGTACACGTCGTGCTGGACAGGCACCTGGTGACAGGGCAGAATGAGAATTCCACTCTTCCTGCGGTCCAGAATCTTCTCATCCTTTGCAATGTCAGGTGAGGCAGTGTGGGAGGGAAGAACTAGGGACTGGCAGTGGTGAGCAGCTTTTACTTCTGGGAATATTGTCCCTCAAAAGAATCTCTTTGTCTAGGTAAACTGCTGAAGTGTGTGTCATCTTTGATCCAGCTATTCAGGTGGTTATGTCTTTTGGCAAAAAACATTTGTGATTATTAAAAAACACCCCAAAACCAAAAATCAAGGTAAAACAGGCTGGGAAATGCACAGCTGTCTATCAGGACTGGTAAATAAATGCAGAATAGGCATCGCTAAGCGTTTCTGTTAAGAAGAATCTCTCGTGTGTTGTTCTTTGTGCAGTGGCAAGTTAGAATTGACTCAGCTGTTTTAGGATTCTGGGAATAAAAGGATTTAATTTCTTTGGTAATGGCCTGGCCGTTTGACTGTCTTTCATCTTGTCAGATAGAAGAACATGTATCAATAACCACAAAACTCTTCTCTTGTTCAGGTGAATGTGTGTTAGAAGTCCTTTCCTGGCTGTGGACTAACGGGTCGTGTCATGTTTGGATGTGTTTCCTTCAGCAGGAAATGAAGGAGCAGGTCTCTTTGCAAATAACATGGATGAAGAGCCAGCAGGCTAAGGAATTTCTGGTCTGTTAACTGGATAAAACATCCCTCTAAAGTTCTTTCCTGGTCTGTGAAGTGACTGTGGCAGTGAAGTGGGTTTTGCATATGTAGAATGGATGAAGGTTGTGAATAAGAAAACTTGAAGTGCATTGTCCTTCAGAAGCAGCTGTGAAACCACCTTGTATTTTTGTTGCTGCATCTTTTATCACTGCTGCTCTCTCGACCCTTAACTTACACAAGTGGGGACTGTGTCCTGTAAAGAAAAAGTTGGTGCTATGAATACAAATTGCTGAAGCTGAAGACCTTGTTCTAGGCTGATGTTGCACTGCTCGTTAGTGACTGCCCCAAAGAGGACTTGGAACTCTGAGCCATCTGGTGTTTGTGTTTCGCATATCCAAATCCACACCCGGAGCTTCACTGAAATGTGGTTTCAGTTGTGTTCTCACCTTTCCTTTGGTAGGTCGCAAAGTCACTGGCTGAACTCTGAATGTGTCTCGGACACTTGGATATACTTGGAATAGGATGGAAAACGCTGAGCTAAGCTCTGAATAAAGTGGAACCACTTGTTTGAAGGCAGCTCACTGCAGTGATGCTCTTGGCATAATGTGCCCTTGTTTTCTTCCTTGCCTGTTCACATTGTTGGATTTCTGTTTAAAAAGTTTGCTCAGCTGTTTCTAAATGGTCCTCTGACTGGTTATCTGTTCTCCTTTGTGGTGCTTGTGGTATGGTTTTTGTTCTCTTTGAAATGTTTGAGATACTTCTCTGGCAAGCACATTGTGGTTGTTTCTTGCTGGAATTTTATGGACAAAGAAAGAAAAAAATGTAGGCAGCTAACGTGGAACCGACTGTAAGATGAAATCTTCCCTTCTCTCTCCTTCTGAGCAGCAGATGTGGCTTGAAGTTGAGCATGGAGAGGAATAATCAGACTGAGAATACTTTTTGCAGGCTCAAACATTCTAAATTTGTGGGGAAGTAGAGATTAACATTTTTCCTCCACTCTCAGAATTGAGGGCAACACTTCAGCAGTGCTCTGTGAAGGAAAGGACCTTTCTGGTTGCATTTCTTTTCTTCACAGGAGAATGTGATACACCAGTTAAAACCGGTCATCAAACAGGCTGATTTTATGCCTTTTCTGTAACAACTCAAATTTTGGTTTGGTCTCAATAATTCAGCGTGATTTTTAAGGGAATCTGCTATGGGATTTGCTGAGTCTTCTGCTCCTCTGGAGCCCAGCTTTACAGGTTTTTGGCTTTGATAGGAATTAAAATTAGAACTTGAAATTAAAATTGGACTTCAATAGAAATTAAACCATCAAATAGCTTTGATAGCTTAAATCCATTCCTGATGAGTCCCCTCGGGGATTTGTTGACCTCTGTCACCATCAGGGCGTAACTCCAATTGATTTTCAAACTAAAAGCAGCGGATTTGGTGTCCAGGCTTCAAAGGCACCAGCAGGTCTGTAGTTTGGGGCACTATAGCGTGCTGCCCTGCTTTAGCTCAGTGTTAATGTTCTAATTGATATTTCTTCTTATTTTTCATCTTTTGCTTAAAAGGTATTTCCATCAAGTAAAACCATGACGTGACATTACGGGAAGAGTGATGATTTTTGGCCAAATCTTCCCTTTCAAACTTCCTGTGTGAAGAATTTGAATCCCTCTGTTTGTCCCTCCTGTACCTTGTGTGCTGTGCATCCTTCCTAGTCAAACTGGGAAGTTTTGCATCCAAGCAGCAATATTTATCCTGAGTTTGTTTTCCAGCACTTGACTAAATATCATGCCTTGTATTGGTGTGTGTTTGCCTTCCCCTTGTTGTTACACAGCATGCTCAAGCTGCTCCATGGCCTGATTTTAAATACTTTTCTTACCCGATTCTGTATAACAAGGCTGTGAGAGAGAACAGCAGCTGGGTTTTAGGGTGGTGTTAGCACAGGTGAGAATGCCATGCATGCTAATCTTGAGCTTGCCATTAATTCGAGTGTAAAGATACATTTATGATCCACCTAGTGGTGCGGATTAGAACTCATGAGTAGCTGAGTCGAGCTGGTGAGGGATCAGCTAGAGGCAGTATCAGGAGCCCTCCAAACGGGCAGCTCTTGCTGTGCTGCCTTAGCACAGCCTGAGGGCTTTCCCCTTTACCTGGTTCAAGTGCAGTGGTTTGAACGCTGCTGCTGGCAGTGCCTGCAAATACCTGGTGTGTCACTGTCTTTGTGGTCAGTTATTTACAGAGGGTTCTGGCATTTTTAAGTGGCGTGACAGGCCCTTTTGTCCCAAAGCCAGAAACTGCTTCTCAAACAAATTGAAAGCCTCAAATTCTGGAGATTTTCAGCCCACACAAATCCTGATTGTTTCAGTGTTGCGCTCTGAGTGCCTGGTGCTTTGATCCCAGGGATTGTATCAGCCAGGCTTATTTCCTCGGACATCTGTCTGTTCTGGTAGCATCCAGCTGCTGGCTTGCTTTATTTGGGGAACCAGACACACAAAGAGTGTTAGATCTTGTCTGGGCTTAGCACACGGGGGCATGTTCTGTGTTTTCCTCTGATGTGCTTATGAGTAGACATTGAAGGATCTGCTAGAAGCATCAGAGGGCCTCTGCAATACATGGAGCAGGAACATTGGTGGGATGAAGCCAGAGGGAATTGGATTTTATCAGGTTGTTTATCCCTAAGGATGAGTTTTGCAGCAGGCGGCTCACAGCTGTAGAGAAACATTCCTGTATTGCTCCACACAAAGGAGGACGAGATGATAACACCTATCCCTGCATCCCAGCACCATACCCACCACTGGTGCTGTGTGGGGCAGGATGGAAAGGGAGGGGACATCTGGAGGGTAGTAATAGGAGCCTTTTCTGGCAGTCTTACACATGAGTTGTGAAGAGGGATGCTTAAAACAAACACAAAATATTTGCTAGCCATTGCAGCAGATGGAGAGAGCCCCAGGATCTGCTTGTGGCTGTGATCTCAGTTGTGATACTGAAATTTAATTCAGTTTGGGTGTTGGCTGTGTCAATAATGAGAAGGTCTTTCTAGTTTGACTAACCTCATGTTGACAGAGCAAAAGAGATGAGGGAGTGACATGAAATGTGTTGGGAAATGGCCAAATCTCCAACAGCCTGGGGTTTGATCGAGTCCTCTGTGCTGCTGTACCTCTCCTGCAGCTGCAGTCAGTGGAGGTGGCTTAGATCCTCTGAGTCCAGAGAAGGTGTCAGAGAAAACTTGGGCAGACTCAGCTCTTCTGCTGGGAGGAGGTGATGTCTCTTCAGAGCACTCAACAAAGCCCTTGCTGGCTTTGAGGGATCCCTTACAGGATGTTTGAACTCGGTCCTTGTCACCATCTGCAGCCAATGGTTGGTAGACTAGCGTTCCATTAGTGTATTAAAAGATTTAAAGGTTCTTTTCCTGGAGCTTCCACAGTATAATCTCTTAAAAAATAAAAAACCTGGACCTTCTGCTTTATCCATCTCTGCTGCTGGGTGATAAGCTATGCATTTCGTTCTGGGTGTGGGAATGCTTTTCTGTTTAAACTGACTGCTGTTGCTTTGTTGGTGTCCCTCATGATGCAAAAGATGGTGTCAGAAGCTGACCTGTCCTCCTGCTGGGACCAGGCAGCTGGGAACACTGGGGCACTGCTTGCTCCTCTCTCCTGCCAGTTCATCAAACCAAGTATCCAAATAAATGAAAGTGACTCTATGATCCCGAGTTGCTTTAAAATTTCAGTGGTCCCTATCAGATACAGCCTGGCTGTATTTGACAGTCCCTACAAATTAATCTCCAAGGACTAATTTAAAGCTAAATTCTCTGGGGGGCTGAAATGAATGTACTTGCTGTGTCAGTTTCAGGGACCTAGTGGCTGTTTTCCCAACAGCTCTGCTCTCCTGTACCTCTCCCCTTGTTTCAAGAGCTCTGGAGGTGCTGAGAGCAGCTGTGCAGAGCAGCAGCTTTGCTCCCCTGGCTCATTGCATCACAGAATGCAAGACGGAGCCAAAAGAGGAAGGGAAAACTGTGGGGTTTTTTCACCCACCCCCCAACTTTGTGTTTTTGCATAGATCTGGATGTTGAAATTAGAGAGCTGCTGCCACAAGGGAGGTTTGATGGCACCAGGTGGGTGCTGCTCTGTGGCTGAAGAGGAAAAGCTCCAGTGCTGAAGTGGGAAACTGCAGCTGCTCCCGGAGCAGGTAAGGGGTCCTGTGACAGTGAACATTTTAAGCATAACTTGTTATTCTCCTGCCCCCTCAGCTCTTGACTTAAACACATGTCTGTAGGTGAGAGGAGTAAGGTTTGACTGTTCCTGAGGCACCTTTTCCTGCCCCCTCCTCCCCTTTCGCTGCAGTGTGTTACAAACTTCTGGATCTGACCCTTTGTTAGTAGCAGCTAAAGCCTGGGACAGCTGTAGGGAAGTGATTGTACAGAGCTGAGCTGTGTGGAGAAACTGGCACGTGGCTCTCTAAGTTCTCCCATAGAAAATCCGTGTTGGTGCCCCAGAGCTATCTGACAGCACAGCATTGCCTTGGAATTTGGGCTTTTTTAGTGTCAAATAGGTACAAATCTCAGGAGAATCAACAAAAAGATCCCTGTTGGTGCCAATGGTTGGTAAATGCAAAGTGCAGGCAGGAAACTCAGTGCTACACTGAGAATGGAGCTGGCCCAGACTGGGCAGGTGGGGTCAGTGTGGACTTGGGTGGCTCAGCCTCACGCTGTGCTCTGTGCTGTAACCAAGCCTGAACACTGCCACCCATCAGAACACAGCAGTGCCTAAAATACCTCCTAATTCCCTCACTAAGAAGTCAGGCATTAGGACATGCTTGCCTCAGTGTCAGACAAGCCATGGCAGGCTGGGAATGATCCAGCTCTCCAGGTGGAGCTACAGCCTGGACCTGTCAGTGGGTGAGGAGAGAGAGGTGTTCTTCAGGGAGACCAGCAGCAGTGTGCAGGCCTCTCCACACAGTTGTGTTTGCCACTTCTGCAGCCCTAGACCTTCCTCTTCAGCAGATGGGACACACTTGAGCTCTTCATCAGTGACACTGTGTTTAATGGTCAGCTTGCTAGGTTAAGTAGGCTTCTTGCTGTGGGGGAATATTTTTGTCTGGCTGAGCATCCCCATCCTACCCTGTCATCTGTTCTGGCTGTTGGAATGGCAGGATTTAGGAAGTGTGCTGAAGTGCCTGCTCATGAGCTGTGTCACCTTTCAGGAGTCATCCCAGATTGCTGTGGCTCTCACTGGTCTCTCCCCTCTGCAGCTGTCAGTCTCGCCATGCTGCTGTGTGGGTTTATTAAAGCTGCCCCAGGGCAGTGTGGTTCTGGGCTGGCTGAAAGCCTCCTTTTCTTGCCTGAGGATGCCGTGCCTTCATACTTGTGTAACTGTGAACAGCTGGGGCCAGGCTTGCCTGGGCTGGAATTGTGGTCTGCTGAGAAGCTGGACCTCTCCTCATCTTGTGCTCTGGAGCAGAGGGCATTGACAAAGCTAGAGCCACAGCAGAGGGCCTACAGATTTGTATTGGGTGCCTCTGCTGTACTCAAAGCTCTGTTTCCTTTTCAGCAGGACACAAACACCCAGTGAACAGTTTTTAATGCCTGTAGCAATCACAGTGCACACCTCAGCTTGCAGTGGTAGGGCAGAGGGCTGTGGGGCACTGTGTAGGGCAGGGTAAAGCTCTTAATGCTGCTTGACCTTTGAAAGGAAGGGAGAAGGTCACCTCCCTCCCTTCCTACCATGGTCTGTGCCTCACCAGGACCTACAGCTGCAGAGCAGAGGGGTCTAGATCAGTCCCTGGGGTGGCTTTGTCTCTCTGGTACTGGCACTGCTGTGTCACACTGATGTTATTGAGTTCCCTTGGCTTGTGTTTTTCTTGTGTCACTCCTGCTGGCTGCAGCGTGTGTGTGTCAGTGTTGTGGCCTCACTGCTGTGTTGTTTGGGGTTTGGGTTTTTTTAAGAGATTTAAGTCCAGGCAACTTTCTCAGGAAACAGTGAATTGTGTCTACATGCAAACAGGAACCTTTAGTCTATTCTTGATGAAACTGAACCTATATAAACTAATAACAGTAATATTTAATTAAGTCTTAGGGAAATAAGCATGAAATATAATGAAAGCCCTGTGACTGGTAAGTGCTGCACTAGGATTGGGTCAGTCCCTGGGGAGGCTGCACACAGCTCTTCTCTTTTGTAAAAGCAGCAGCTTAAAGGCAGTGAGGAAAGGAGGAGGTGAGAGAACTTTAAAGAAAAAAAAAGGGGCTAGGGTTGGCAGCAATTCCATGGCTGTTGCATAAAGAAAAGCAGTCGATCTTCCAAAGACAACATAAAGCTCTAACAGATGGTCTGGAGCTGTGTCCACGTGCTCACTGTCAGCCCAGACTAACCAGCTGTCAAATTATTTAGTAACTGCTTGAGAGGCTGAGGAACTTGACTTGAAAAGTGAAGCCTTGGAGAACATGGGGGTGTTTGTAACTTACACCTCTGTTGTAAAGGCAGTGGCATTTTTTGTTTCAATCAGTTCCACGTTCTTGCTGTTACCTTGCTTTGGGCTCTTAGGCAAGTGGTAAATTTGTCAAAAGTCCTAAAAATTGTTTATGTACAGCTTTTTCCCCCCTGTTAAAAAGTTTTGAAGTACCAATGATGATGGCATTGACCAGGTTTGCCAGCCAGTGAGTCACTGCTGCAGCCACCTTGGCTGCAGGAAGAGGAAGGGAAGGGGCTGGAGCCTGGTTGGTGCAGTGTGTGTAGAAGTGTTTACATGAGATCCCATCAGAGTACGGGTGGGTTTTGTACCAAGAAGGGATTTGAAACCTGTGTCTCAGTCATGGTAAAACAGCATGAAAGACAAAACTGCTTTCTTAATGTATTAGGACCGTAGACTTAATTAGGAATTTAATAGAAAAGGTTAAAATGCTGCAGCAGTGAAATGAACACGTCACGAGGGGGTTGGTGTTAATTTGCATGTATTGACAAAAGTGCCACCAAAAAAGTCGAAATTCTATTTGCCCTTTTGCAAATGGATAAAAAAGCATGATACAGAACTCTACCCATACACAGCGTGGGACTTTTACAGGTGAGACATTTGTACATCCACTTCACCTCAGGGATCCACTCGCTCAGCCTTGGCCACTCGGGAAAACTCCGGTTTTTCTACTTCCCGTTCTCAGCACTGAACATTCGCTCCTGGGAAGAGGGAAGGAAACAGAGTGCAGCTGAGTGAGAGCTTGGGAACTGTGCTGTAGCAGTGCTTAGGCACTGTTGAGTGGTTGTCAGTCAACAAGACGTGCCTGGATCAGGTGTACTTAGTGTGTATTCTCCCCCCAAACACCCCGTTCAGTTAATCCCAGGGGAAGGACACTCCATAACCAGAAGACTTTCACGGATGCTGTGCTCAGCGTGTCTGTTCTGGGGGCCTCCTGGTGCCAAGTACAAGCATGATTTACCTCCAGCTCACTAGCTGAAGATTGTCTTGTACCACTGCTGACAGCTAACAACTTCAGCATTAGACTTGAGAGACCTTTCCCTTTGACAGCAGTGGTGTTATCTCCATCAGCTGCCAGTCTGAACACTGCCTGGGGCCTCACACAGCAGGTGTGGCTGTGTACACCTGGCAGGAGTTCTCTCTTGAGATGCAGTGAAGCTTACCAGGTTCACATGATGTCCTATGTAACATGCACCGCCTCTCCAGAAACCTGATGGGACTTGCTTACAGGTTCCTAATCCTTAACCATACCCGGGTGAGCTGCAGGGCTCGGAGGAACACGAGGGGTGACAAGAGGCAGCATGATGCAACATCTACCTTTAACATCCTCTCCAGTTTGATCGCATCTGCAGCGAATTTCCTGATCCCATCGGACAGTTTCTCCACAGCCATTTGGTCTTCGTTGTGGTGCCAGCGGAACGCCTTCTCATCCAGGTGGATCTTCTCAAGGTCACATGCCTGAGCTGTGCAAGGGAAGTTGAAGGAGAAACAAGCCATATCACCAGGCCATTATCCAACCCCCAGGCTTCCTAAAACAGTCACAAGACTCTGACCACCTCCAGCTGTTGAAAGATTTCAACCACCACTTTAAACATTTGGTCTGCAACACTGAAAATGCGCCTGGGTCTGGTTCTGGAGAGGTTGAAGGTAGCCTAGATACCCAGTTTCTCTTAAAACACAATGGGTATGTCATTATCTTGTATCTGCTTTGCAATGGTACCGTGCTTTCAGGCCTTTTATAAAGAATTACGCAACAGCCCTACCGCAGTGAGGCATTCTAAGCAAATATGCTGAACAATTAGGTCTTTATGTGGCAACCACCTAACAAAAGCTCGATTGACAAATGCCCACAAGCCAGCTTGAAGCCCGTAACCAGCAACCCATGACTACAGCTGGGTGCAAATCTCATTTTCCGAGTTGTAATGGAGCATTTTAACGAGGCCAGGGAAGAGCAGCGCGATGGGAACATCCGTTCGAAGCCATCGTGGCACAGGAGCACTAGATCCAATCTCTTCCTCTTGCAGATGGTTGGTTTGAGGAGTTTCTGGAGGGGAAATGCAGCTTTTGGCGTGTCCTGAGCCAGCTGCATCACTGATGCGATACTAACCTAGGATTAAACCAGGTTTGGGGGCTTTGCTAATATTCAGTAACGCTCCATCCCAAGCACACAAAGTATCAAGCTCCTCCTTCTGCTCTCCCTTTCCTCTCAGGAGGGGCTGCACAGTATTTACACACGCTCAGAACCAGTTGTAAATCCAGTCAGTGTGCTCGGTGTGACCCAGGACCCTGAAGAAGTGACTCTGTGTGTCAACAACTGTAGCAGAACTGCTGAAATGCCACTACAGTGAGAGGGGACAAGACTTCTTCTTAAAGCAGCGTAGAAGCAAGCACCAGGGAGCTGAGCAGAACCACATACTCTTAGCATTCAAGAAGAAACAGAGACTGAGCAAGCCCGTGGTACAGAGAGGTGGACTTCTATGGACTTACCCTCTTTGACGGTGAGTGTGGGAACCAACTTGACGTACTCCTTGCTGAGCTCTGCCAGAAGCTTGGGTGAAATAGTGAGATAGTCACAGCCTGTCAGTGCTCTTATCTCGCCTGTATTTCGGAACGAAGCACCCATCACAATAGTCTTGTAGCCAAACTTCTTGTAGTAATTATAGATCTTGGTGACGCTCTTCACCCCTAAAAATTATTTAGAATGTGCTCAAAGCCACTGCTTTGCCAAGGGATTTACACGAGTGTGCTGCAGTTTGGATGAGTAATGAATACACATGAAAAGGAAAGCTCACCTGGGTCCTCCGAAGGCTCGTAGGATTTCTTATCTCCATTGGCAACATACCAATCCAGGATCCGTCCCACGAACGGGGAAATCAGAGTAACCCCAGCTTCAGCACAGGCAACTGCCTGAGCAAAGGAGAACAGCAAGGTCATGTTGCAGTGGATCCCATACTCTGCTTCCAGAACCCTGCAGACACAGGTTGGCTTAGAACAGCAGTTTGCTCACCTACTAAATTTATATTCTAGTGACAAGCTAGTAGGTTAAAAACAGAATTTCTTGAGTTAAATTAGGCGTGTGGTAGGGTTTACAAGCTTTAAAGTTTTCAGTTGACAGCAAAATGTCTTGTGCTGTTTTATTTAGTGCTGTTCCTTGAACCAAATGCAGACAACTCCACGTGGTATTTCAGGAAACTGTTTGTGGCCTGGCCCTTGCATGACCAAACTTCTCCTATTTCAACAGAAAGCTGTAGCAGAGCCCCAGTGACATTTCCTGGTGCAGCGCTTTCAAAACAATTCTTTATTCTAGGTGTAGAATGTTTGTTGGGTGGCTGTGAATGGGCAGAAGCACGCTATGAATCAGCACACCAGGTACTTACTTGCCAGCCTGGATTCCTTCCCACGTTGAAGAGAGCTTTATAAGAATGCGCTCTTTACCAATCCCTGCTTCCTTATAAAGGTCGATGAGGCGCCTGGCCCGTTGAATCATTCCTTCCTTATCAAAGGACAACCTGTGAAACAAGAGCAGGACTACTTAAAATTGACTTTTTTAATTAAAATGTTCTCTCCCCCCCAACTCCACTGAAGAAACATTGTCTGTTTTATCCGTATCTCTATGCCAACAGCAGGTTCTTGCTCTCAGAGATACTTGCTGGAGTGTGAGTCCATCAAGGAGGTGAAGGACAGCACTGCTGCTCTTTGATTCGGGGGATCCAGAGCTCAGGAGAGCCACAACAGAGAGCCACAGACTAGAACTTTTCATAATGAGCACAGAAGCTGAGCATTCGAAGTGAATTGGCAACGAGCAGGTTAACAGACAAATCCTATGTAAGTCTTGAAATAAACTGCTACAACGGATCTCCTGGTAAATTGAGAAGACATTAGCACACAGAAGGGAACGAGCAAAACTCGGTATGCTGGAAGCATGAGGGTCCTTCATAGAAGAAACAGCAGGAAAATTACAAAAATCCAAGCTCAGCATTACTTGTTTTCATAAAGTTTTGTCACAGAGTTCTAATCAAGGAAACCAAGGGAAATCCATGCTTTAATTAAGGAAATATTAATTCTTACTAGTCTCATAACAGTGAGCTGTCTAGTCAAGAACATCTTTCTCCAACTCACATCGTGTCTCTTTTTGTATGTACAAATATCCAGGGTAACCCAGAGGAAAAAGAGCCAACCTTGCATCTACTTCTGTGGACACACGGCCAGGTATCCTCTTCAGTATTTCAGCTCCAAATAATACAAAAAGTTTGTCAGAAGCATTTTTGATCTGCTCCTCTTCTGACCTGAAAACCACAAAAAGCAAAATCATTTCTATGGGGGAGAAAAGAAAAAAAAAAGGTGCATTCACACCTTGCCATGCAGATCAGATTTCAGAGCCTGTTTAATGTCAGATTCCAACGATCAAACACCTGCTCCTGCTCTGCTCTGTGTTTATACTCTGCCCTCTCTGTGCCACCAGCAGTGCTGGCCTTTGGACACCGCTGCTGGCAACTCAGAAGTGTTCTCCTGAGTGGTCCTACAAGGCCACGTGTGAGCTGGTACGTGGAGATCCACTCCTTCAAAGCCCAGCTGAAACGAGCACAAGAGATTTAGGGTTGAGGCTTTTGGGGGTAGGAGATACACCCACGAGTACACGAGGGCAAAACCCCAGCACGTTGCTAGTAGTACTAAATACTAGTTGTATAAACAAGGCACCTTAAATGTAGATCTACCGAGATAAAAAAACCTCTTTACTCACCCGCCAAGTTTTTTCCCGTAGGCAACAGCATCATCCACCAGTTCCTGGTACGCTGGCATCTGAGCAGCAGCCAGGATCAGTGATGGGTTTGTGGTGGCATCCAGGGGCTTGTACTCATCAATTGCTAGGGGAATAAAACCAGCCTGATTAAAACACTCGGCAGGCCTGGGCAATTAGAAAGGATTTTGCTCAAATATCTGAGAATGGAAACACTTCAGGCTGTAGGACAGGAGCGTTCGTGACGGAGCATGGTGATGTTTAAATAGCACTGCCTGAAAGCTGCCTCGTGCCAGAAGCACCAGAGCAAAGTTAACAGCCACAGGAGTAGGATACAGCAGAGTTTACTCCCTGCTCCAGATATTGCCCAGAAGAAATGAGCTCCTAGAAATGGCAGGTGAAGAGCAGCGGTGCTAATGTTCAACTCCTCCCATCTCTCCGTGTCATCCACCAGCGCAGCTGAGTTGCAGGAATCACAGGGGACCTTATAAAGACAAGGGGACCTTATAAAGACAAGGGGACTTTCCTTCCCTCCTAGCAGTTGGGTTTTTGTCTACAACCATTAGAACCCGAACAGCAGAGCTCCGTTTGCCAGGCTCCAGCAACTTTCCTTACTGCACTTTAAAACTCTTCCAGCTAACTGCAGACCATTTCTTAGTTATCTGTTCGTGTCATTTCCTTGTACTGCTCAGCTTCCTCCCTCACAGGAGATATCTGAACCTTTGCCTTCCCTTAAGCCTGGACTACACCTATTCCAGGTGATAGCAGTTGTTTACCAGGGCATGGGCTGTACCCAGGCATTGTCTGGCCCTGAGCACGCTGAGCTGCCTGGCACGCCGAGCCTGACTCAGCAAAGGGGCAGAGCCTCTGTGGGCCCTTCAGCGCGTCCTGCTTGTCAACACAGCTAAACATCAAAAATAACAACACATTCATCACCAGCTCGTGTTCCTCAGCGTTTCTGCACAGGGATGAAAACCCAAGGTGGAGACCATGACTTCATTTTTTTTCAGTCACAGAAGAAAATGAGTTTTGTTTTTCCATCGCTCCCTCCGAGGCAATGACTGAGATCCTGGGACAAGTCCACTCCGTACAGACAAGTCCTCCAGATCACACCTGAATCCACGTGGATACTGCTTGAAAAAAGGTGGAACTCCATGCTGAAGCATGCACACAGTTTTAGACAAGCATACTCTGATGATTTCTTCCTTCTTTCCAGCCTTGTGTCGTTTGAAGACTCTCACAGGTCTCTGGGAATGTGTAAATGAATCTAATTAAGCCTGGCATGCTGTTCTCCTCACCCAGTCTCCCCTTAGGTCTGTCAGGAAGCAGTTGGCAGTCTGGCCTTCAGCAGCACAAGCTTCCCGTGGGTGGTCCATGATGGTTGTGCCACCTTTCCTCGCGGCGAGCACAAAGCTGGGCAAGAATTAAGCAGATACCAGTCTGGCTTAGTGGAAAAGCCAAGCTAGCACAGCTACAGGAGAAGCCACCACCACTTGGTGCCACTTGGACCAGCATCCTTTCCTACACAGCACCGCACCGACACGCTCATCTATGACCAAACTGGGAACCAGTACCAGCAACAACTGCACGTCCCCCAGTGTCAGTGTTCAACCTGAGCAGGGAGGGAGCCCGGTGCTGACCACAGCCTTCTCTGGGCTCTGAGAAGGATCTACAGGTGACAGCAGGCAGCCAGAGATCGACCACAAAACTGTCCCAAGGAGTTAAAACTTGCCAGCGGGCAGTGCTTGGCCTCCTCACACCCCCTTGGCCATCCCACGGGTGTTTTTATTCACTGTGCTCTTTTGGAGCCAGGGTAAGGCAGCACAAGGGTTCAAACTGGCACTGTTTCAGCACGTGCTGGGCTTCAGCTGGGTTTGCTGCTACTCCGAGGTACACAAGGCTGAAGTTATGCTGCCACTTGGTGTTTCCAACTCTTTGGGTGCAGCTTGAAGCTGCACTGATGCTCCACACCCTTCATGGGACGGGGGTTCTCCGTCACCTCAGACTCTTGAAGGCAAGTGACAGCTTCTCTCTGATGCTCCATGTGGCCTGGACACTTGGAACTGGACAATCCACAGGTCCATGATGCCTGGAGTCACAGTGCCTGAGCACAGACAGTGTCACGGGGCGCACGTCTGAGCTGTGCACTCAGCTTTACCCAGGCAGGGCACTCGGTGTTGCTATTTCAGGCTGTTCCTCTGTCACCTGTAGGATTAGGCAGGCAGCAGCTTACGGCAGGACGGGATGTGAGCAGCGCTGCTCCCAGAGCCTCTCGGGGAGGGATTTCTCAGCCCCCATGAGCCGGGGAAGGCGCCTGGGCAGGAGCCGGGGCGCTGAGAGCTTCAGGACAAGCGGCTTTGTGCTCGAAGGGCACCTCCCAGCCTGGGCAAGGAGAGGGCTTGGCGTTCCCGGGAGATAAGGCGAGCACAAGCAATCCTGCGTGGTTCTCACCGCTCCGCAACAGCTTCGCTTCCACCGTTTGGAAAGAACCAAAACACCAACCGAGCAACCCCAGCCCCGCCGCGGTCACCGGGGAAACCCGCGGTGTCACCNGCGCCGGCCGAGCCTGGGCTGGCTCCTGCCGGCCCCTGGGGGTGACCCGCGGGGTCCCTGGGTCAGGAAACCCCACCGGGGGGTGGCGGAGGGACTCGGGGACCGGGGGGACCCCCGAGGGGCCGGGAGGAGAGGCCGTAACCGGGCAGCGCAGGGGGCAGGGGGGGGCTTCGGTCCCGCCGGGGACTCTGCGGAGCGGCTGGGGCTCAGCGGCTGCCT
>VZRW01008366.1:68389-114617 GCA_013398125.1 Aegotheles bennettii
GGGGGGGCTGCTGAGGCGTTTGGTAGCCTTGAGGAACGACTCGCAGCCGTGCTCTGCCTGTGTTAACCCGCTGCAGGAGCCGAGCGGTGTTGGTTGTAACGCTTGAAGTGGCTCTTCAGGCAGGGAGCGAGCCCCCCGGCCCGGCCCGGCCCGCGTTCACCGGCACCCGTGGCTGTTCGCTCCCCCGGACTTCCCTCGAGCTCCAGAGAAGGCGACCCTGGGAACGTGGTGGTGCTTCTGAAGCAGGGAATGGGATTCAGACTCTGCCACTTGGCCTTTAACCAGAGGCTCTTCGAGTCGTGCTGCTCCCCTCATTTTGCCTTGCCTTGTTTCAGCTGTGGGAGATGGGACAGTAATTTCCCTTCCTGATATCCAGGAATGTGCTTTTGTACACCCTTCTTATTCCTGGTGCAATCCAAAGAGAAGATAATGGACAGAGGTGCCGGGTTTGAGTCCTGTTTGGTTTCTGTGGTTGTGTAGGAAATGTGTTCTCCCTGTCTCCAGGGTCCTGTGCCAAGGAATAAAGGTGCCTCCCTTGGATACACCTTCCCTTCTCTTTGTTCTCACTCCCTGGCACTGCCCAGGGCTGGGTGTTTTTTAGCTTGTCAGTGCCCAGCACGGGCTGGGGCAGTGTCTGTGTGTGTAAATGTTTGTGTGTAATCTCTGTGTGTAAATGGTTGTGTGTTGTCTTAGCTGTGTGTTCCAGAGGTAAGAGAAATTTATTCTTAAACGATGAGAAAGGGGCAGGTTTGTGTTCAGCTGGCAGCTCTCCCAGCATCTGACTGCTATCACGTGTGGGATTTTCACCCACCCCTGTTTTTCAGGCATGAGTGATTATCAAGGCCATGCCATCCCTCCTTTTGAAGCGTAGTCCCCCAGAAGCAAACAGAAACGTGTGGGGTTGAGCACTCTGCTGTGTGTCTTTGCCACCTCGCAGTGAAAAGCCAGCCCTTAACAACTCCTTTGGTGTCCTGTTGATTTAATTTACAGTCGAGTGAAGGAGGCAGAGAGGGATTAGAAGTATAACTTAACTATTTTAATAAATCTTATACAGTGCATGGGTACATCATTTCATCCTTCAGTCAGTTACAGTAATGTACAGTACGTTATAGCGTTATCTGCAAGCAGCACAGGTACAACAGATGCACAGCTCAGTCATAGGGAAACCTTCACAAGTGACTTTACTGTCTACTCCTGGATTTACTCCACGAAATGCTCCCGTGGCTCCTGGCTTTACAGAACTCTCACATAGGCTTCTATTGTAACCCCAAATAACTACACTGCCCTGGGATTTGCATTCCTTTATACCCAAAGACAAGGACGGGGGTGTTTTCCCTAGCTCACCATTTTTATTTCTGTTTTAGAAAGGATTTGCCCTCCCGTGCTCGTGACACTGATGGTTTGCCAGTGTTCACACCTGCATTCCACCTCCACCCGAATCCAGAGCCAGGGCTTCTCAGGAGGTTTGTGCTCCTCATCCCTCCCTGAGCAGGTGAGTGCCCCTCGCAGTGGCGAGCCAGCAGGGTTGTGACTAAAAACACAATCCTCCTCTGTCAGCTCCCTGCCTGCACCCTCATTCTGCTGGTGCTGACAACGTCCTAGTTCAAGATTAAGAAAATACATCATCCATTAGAAACACTTTTAGAAGAACAGAGCCAAAATTGCGAGGTGCATCGGTGTCCTCAGGTTCAGACACGTGTTCCCCAGCCACTGCTTTATAGCTTTCTCCACTAAGTGTGCAAGGACAGCCCCAAGCTGTGCAAAGACTTGGGTGCATGCTTAAACCTTCCAAGAAGGTGGGACCATTCACAGCGTGTCAAACACACGTGGAAGTCTCCATGGGGTCTGGGCCTGAATTCTTCTTCGACCAAAGCTAATGAGTGCACGAGGGAGAAGGAAAAAACCTCCCTGGTCTGTGAGTAGGAGGACTCTGATCAAGGTAAAATGAGATGTAAATGCTGTGTGTGCCAAAGGTGGCTGTGGGCAGGAGATCTGCTGGGTGCTTGCTCGAGCCTTTAAAACTTGAAGTGAATTATTGATGCATAATCAGTTAATTATGTCTCCAGGGAAAGGGATTTTTTTCCTCATCCTATTTATAGATTGGAAGAGAGGGGGTGTCTCACTGGGTAGATATATACAAGCACACGTAAAATTAGTAAGAAAAGCAGGAAGTGACGATCAACAGCCTCTACTAAATTAGATTTATTTCCTCGTGGCTATTTATTTTACATCAAAACAGCCTTTCTGAGTGTGCTTTTATCTCTCAGCTATTGAGGAAGCATTCCAGATCACCCTTTGCCATGAAAATGTGAAGGTGGGGATGAGAGGCGAACGCCCTGGGAAGGGCTTTGGGTGTGCCTGGGTTGGGAGCAAACCCCAGGGGCTTATCTTCTCCTGGTCTGAGGCCTGGCTTTGGCCACACCGGGGCAGGATGGGTGCCAAGGTGATGGGCTGCACTGCTGCCCTGTGCCCCTGCAGGGATGATCAGGCTGAGCTCACCTGTTTGAGGATTTGTTTTGGTTGTCACTTGGATCCTGCTCGTTAGTACACAGGAAAGCCTGTTCCTGCTGTCCAGAGCCAGTGCTAACGGGCTCCTGGGTGTAAGGACAGGCTCCTGGGTGTAAGGACAGGCTCCTGCGTGCAAGGACACAGCCGGTATCAGGGAATGTGTGTTGGGATTCTCACCTCGTCCAACGTGGGGGGACAGAAGGACAGGGAATTGTCCCAGGGCCTTCCCTAGTGGGCTGCGGGGGATATCTGCCACAGAGGAGGAGATGAAAACTGGGGGGAAAGACTTATTTCTGTGGACTCTAAACATTCAGGCTGGTTTGTTCTGTGCTGTGAGCTCTGCCCTCTCTTCCCAAGCTGCACTGGTGAGGGGGTGGGAGCAGGCACAGCCCTTTGAGAACAGCTTTGCCAGGGGCTTTTTGTTGCTTGAACCCAGCCCTCGTCGTGCGTTCGGACACGTGTGAATTCTGATCTGCTCTGATAGCATGCACATAAAATTTCAGTATAAAATATATAGTTATATAAAAAAAAAGGTACTTCATGCAATATTAAAATGCCTTTCCCAGTGGGACGTGGTCTTATTGCCTACCCTTATAACAGTGTTCAAGGAATTGTCACTTTGATGGCGATTACACCGGAGCCCTGCTGTCTCTTGTCTGAACTGGGGATCTTTGCTCTCATTCCCTTTTTCTGCACTACTATGACTAATAGCTGAAATAAAGCAGATAGATTTTAATTAGCAGAATCAATCCTCTCCTGGCGACGCTTCATGATTTCTTGGAGCTCTGACTCCCCTCTGCTTTTCTAGAATGGAGAAAGAAAGAAGTCGTTTGAATTTTAACTTCAAGCTGTGGATAAATTACAATATTTAACTGGTGCTGTGAGAGCAGAGCTGGTTTCAAAGGGGTGAGTGATACTGGTAAGAAGGCAGGTTCCTTAGTGGAGACAGGGTGATCTGCCTTTGCATTTGGGACCTTGTTCCTTAAAGGACTTCTCAGCACTGGTGGGTGTTGTGGTTTTTTGGTTGTGTGGATTTTGTTGTCTTTTTTTTTTTATTTTAAATTGTGTTTCTTAAAATATCTGTTTGATGGGGTGTCTGGCACTGCTGGGACTGGCACCCATTCAGGGAGGAGTTGTCCTGACAGCTGCTTACCTCCAGTTGGTTTTTCTCCACTGTGATTTTACTGTACACTCTGTTTCCCTCATCACCACACACTTTCTTCAGCTCCTCTCTGTTGAGGGAGAAGAGCTGAGCTCCGGTCAGGATGCCGAGGTGTTCCACTGTCCTGGGAAGACACAAAGTGAGGGAATGGGAATTGTGCTACACATGGCCTGGGGCTGTGCCAAGGTGGCAACTGTTGGGGAGCTCAAGCTCTTGGTGGGGATGAAAAGAAGCCACGAGGAGCAGGTGAATCATTGACTGGTTCGGGTTGGGAGAGACCTCAAAGCTCACCCAGTGCCACCCCCTGCCACAGGCAGGGACACCTCCCACCACACCAGGCTGCTCCAAGCCCCATCCAACCTGGCCTTCAACACTGCCAGGCAGGGGCAGCCACAGCTTCTCTGGGCACCCTGGGCCAGGCTCTCACCACCCTCACACCAAACAATTTCTCCCTCCCATCCCATCTCCATCTCCCCTCTGGCACTTGGAACCCGTTCCCCCTCGGCCCATCACTCCCTGCCCTTGGCACCAGTCCCTCTCCAGCTTTCCTGGAGCCCCTTCAGGCACTGGAAGGTGCTCCAAGGTCTCCCCGCAGCCTTCTCTTCTCCAGGCTGAACACCCCCAACTCTCTCAGCCTGGCCCCAGAGCAGAGCTGCTCCAGCCCTCGCAGCATCTCCGTGGCCTCCTCTGGACTCTCTCCAGCAGCTCTGTGTCCTTCTGATGCTGGGGACCCCCGAGGTGGACCCAGGTGAAGCCACTGTCACCCCATGTGAGTTGTAACTCATGACCCTTGACCACGTGCAGCTTTTTGGTCCTTCCCTGGTGACTGGGAAGATTTGCTGGCCCTGGCTGAGGGTTTGGCTCCTCCTCAGAGATACTTTATGACAGCTCCTCCAGAGACAGGCAGTTACCTGGAATTTGCATTTTAAGGCCATGGGTTTAGTTAGTTAATTAGTTATTTTTCCCTTAATTTCAGCACTCTGAGCTGGCAAACTGGGGCCAGGCACACACCAGAGGTAGGAGTTGTGTGAATAAGCAAGGCTGCTCCTTTATTTGCAGCTCCTCATTAGGTCTGTTGCTGTGACAAGGTTTGCAAGACAGAAAGGGAGTGAGTTTGGGCTCTGGGTGTACTGGCTGTATAGCCTGGATTTAATATGATTGAAATCTAAATTGCAACACAGGCTCTGTGAGTAAACACAATGCCTTGTGATCCAGTTGCAGTGTTGCACGCTGCCTCCCCTGCTCCCTTGCAAAGGAAGGACCAGCATTTCATAGGGCAGTAAAGCAGATCTTACTCTTTGCTGAATGACTTTGCCTCCAGCCAAGCTTTGACTTCTTCAGTGCTGGATTCAAAGGTGAGGGGCACAAAAACTTGGTGAGACTTTTCCACCTTGAAATTCCTCTGGGGAGGCTGGATTTTATTGTTCGTGATCTTCTTTAGCAGCTCATCGTTCAGCTCGTCCATTTGATGAATAAGTTCTGGGGAAAGAAGGCACAAGAGAGCAGGGAATGAGATCAAGCCTTCAGTTACAAATCCCATTAAATGAATGTGTTTGTGGGGAAAAGGTAAGGAAGATCAATATGCGACTCAGCATTTTTATAAACTCTGTAAGTAAACTAAAGGAAAGTGCTTAATTCTGTATTTTAAAGAACAACCTTAAGTGCTTTTAGGGCAATAGGTTGAGCAACAACATTTTGATGTTCAAACTCCATCAGGAACAGTTTGGGAGGCTTGTAGACTGCTGGAGCAGGCTGAGGGCATCTCCCCTCTCCTCCCAAGGCAATACCCTCAACTTGATTCAGCTTTTGAAACCTTGCTGGCTCGTTGAGGGAAACCTGGATTGATTTCTGCAGTTCTTCTGCAGAATGGGGGAGAGGAGGAATCACAACAGCCAAGTGCTCATCGTCCACACAGGAATCACTGAAGCTAAAAAGCTGCTGAAGGGTTTCTTGCAGCACGACTGTGCCCCAGGATCAGGGTACGAGCACTGCACCTCCAAGAGCTTGGCCTCATTGCTTCATTAGGCTAATTGGGGAGCCTGGGAACAACTGCTGTCCCTGGGAGAAAGGAAATCTCTGGTTCTGATGTTGACCAGCATTGACACAGCTGTACAACTTCTCTAGAAAAGTGCCTTCTCTGCCATGGTGGGTACCAGCAGGCTCTGAGCTGTCCCATTTAACAAGCCCACATTCCCAGTCTGTGTTTAACTGGGTAGGGATGGCTCTGGTGTAGATGAGGAGAGCTCCCATCCGCAGAGGAATTTGGAGAATTCTTGGTCAGAAGCACTCTTTGGGGGAAAAAGGGGTCGTATTTGGCAAAAGAGGAGAACATTTTGATAATGCCACATTAGTTTCACGTGAGTGGTGCCTGGGGCAGGTGCTGCCCAGGATCTCTATTTTCACCTATTTTCACCCATTTTCCATACAAATCTATATTGGGATCGATCTTGTTCCTCGTGTGCTAACCTAGTCTGTTCACCACACCTCATTCAAAGGACATAAAACCCCACAACACGGAGTAGCAGAAGCTTGCTCGAGGGTGTAAAACCCAACCTGGCAGTGTCTTTACCCCCACCGGTGCTGTCAGGGTCCCTTTTCCCCGGTGCCTGGTGTTGCCGTTGTGTTTCTGCTCTAGTTTGTCATCTTCCTGTGTTTGAGTTCCTCAGTTCCCTCCAGGCTATTGAAATAAGGAAATTGCTCTGCAAACTTAGCAGCAGGGAGGGGGAAAACCCCAGACCACATGAGACAGCGGAGGCCGGGGAGCCCTGAGTGCTGCTGAGAACCAGGTTCCCATTTTTCTGTGCCCCTGTGTTGCCATTTATTTTCTTCCCATTGCCCCTTTGCCCGACGTGGAAGGCCAATGGTGTGAGTACCTACAATCAGAGTCTTGGTTGTGAGCTGTAGCCCTGCTCCCTCTACTTTTCAGTCCTCTGTGCTACTCCTAGTAGGTGATTTGCTGATCTGGGGCTTGGGAGCTCCAGCTTTTGCTGTGCAGCCAAATAGGAAGCACGAACTGGGAGTGAGCAGCACACACATAAACCTCCAGTGACACATCCCCTAGTGTCACTTTTTCCATGGAACTCCTGAAGGTTGGAGGATAACTCAGTGTTATTAATAGATACGTGTCTGTGATGCTCATGTTATGGGACTTTCCATCCTCCCAAAAGGGCTCCTGCTTCCAGGAGTCCACGGCAGCCGGACAGGGCTGAGCCTGGCTCGCTGCAGGGTGGGGAAGGGCTGGGGTGAGCAGGGCTCTGGGTTGTTTTCGTGCTCTGTGAGCCCGTGAAGCCCACACAGGGTGAAGGAGTGATGTGGATCTCTGATCTGGCAGATCTGCTGGCTGGGACTTCTCTGGAACCACGGGAAGGAACAAGCCACATGTGGCAGGAGATGAGCAAGGGAAGTGAGAGAGGGACTGACCTGGATGGGGGTGGTTGCTGAGACACACTTTGGTGTGCTGGGGGGAAAGGAAGCTCCTTGGGAGGAGGAGGAGGAAGGGCAAGCTGGAAGGAGGGGTGAGGTGATCACCTTCTTGCCCTGCTGGTCCCAGGCTGCCTGAGAGCCCATGAGGTGAGGCAGTGAGCTCCTCAGAGCTGCTCTCTTGGCTGTTGTACTACCTGGAACCTCCTCTGAACATCTCCAGAACCACTGCTGCTCTGTAGCTCATCACTATGAGGTGCAGTCAGTCCTGCTCAGAGCCTTCCAAGAGGGAGCACACGCTTGGGGACGTCTGGTTACATGCCAAAAACAGTGGACAGGCCATCGTGGTGAGAGTAAAGAGAACAGAAGCCACCAGGACAGAGAGCAAGCAAAAGCAAGCACCCACAGAAACTTTCCAGTGAAGTCCCAAAAGGCAAAGCCATGGTGGCAGGCTCTCAGGCTGCTGTGTGTGGTGTGGCAGTGCTGGGGACATGGAGTGGGACACGTACGTTCTTTGGCTTCCTGGGGAGAGCTGCGCGATAGCATCTCGCTTCCCCATTTATCCCCAGCGTAGCTGGCAGGTAGCTTGTGAGTTGGGCTGGATGGTCCATATCCCCTGGGGCTCAGGTCTCCTTTGTACCTCTGCTTAGACCAAGTGAGAAGAAAGAAAAAAAAAACAAGTGTAAGAAATTTTTTTTTGCCATTTTTCACGTTCTTAAACTTTTTGCCTCCCATCCACGAGAGCAAATTGAGGGACACATTGCCCTGTTCTGGAGCTGCTCAGCTGAGGCTGATGTGATCTCAGGTGGAGCTGCATGGACGAAGTTCATTTCTGGGGTCTCACGGGAACAAACAGAACCCAAAACAAAGGCTGAAGACTGCACGAGGGCATTTACACCCCTGGAAAACATCCCACGGAGAGGAGCGGTGGTTTGTGCTTGCCTACTGCTGCTGTGATCACTGCACTCACGTGTGTGACTCGGCCCTTCACCCCTTTGCTATGCAGAAATGACTGTTTACAGATTCCCTTGGAGAGCCAGGGAAGCACAAGGATGTTTATATGAAGAGAAAACAAACAGGAGTCCCATTTGAAGCTAAAGAATCGCTGCTCTCATAACTGGATGTTACGGGGGACCCCTGCCAAGTGCCCGGAGCAGTCTGGAAAGAGTTTTTTGACATTTTCTTGATTAAACTAACAGGACTTTTATCCAGAGACCTGCAGGGGCACCTTATGCTTTGCATACCAAAGTGTGGAAGCAATTCCATGCCTCCTTAGGGCATTTAGAGCTCTCCAGGTCCATGTTTTTGTGATGCAAGGTGCTTGAGAGCAGGCTGGAACCTACAGCTTGGGACTCAGCCCCTGCCTGTCCCATAGCCCTGCCTGCCAGGCACCCTGCTTGACATCTGGGAGTGCAAGGAAAACATGAGGCTGCTGCATGGATAGAAAGGACAGTCCTCCTTTGGGGAGGGGGGATGTAAATGGTGGCAAAATGTGTGAGTTTTATTATAGGAGACTTGGGAATCTCCAGGATCTCGCCTACTTGGGAGGGTTCATCATGACTTGTGCACAGCATCCTAAGAAATCCAGGGAGGTGTAATTATGGGATTCTTCCCAGAGGCTGGTTATGCCCTGCAGCCAGCTACCAGTTAAACATCACCTGATGACGGACCTGTTCGAGCTCTTCCAGTTTCACCACATCCAGGATGTTATAAGGGACGTAGCCAGCCTGCCCGCTCCGGTTGAGCAACTTCCACCACTGCTTGTTATCCTCCAACACCTGAGAGAGGGGTAAGAAATACATTTGCTGGTGAGAACAGCAGATTTCTGGCACACATAAATGGCATGGAGTGGAAATAAACCCCCTGGAGCTGTCAGAATAACATCATTGGGGCCAGGAGCTGGAAACAACCCCCCCAGAGCTGTCAGAATAACATCGTTGGGGCCAGGAGCTGGCAAAAATCTACTGTGCTCATTTGCAGCTGAGGACTGAAGCCCTGAAAGCACCAGAACTTGCCCTGATGCTGCACAGGAGAGCATCTCTGAGGGAACACAGACCTGGGGTGTGGAGGAAATCGTAGTTCCTACTTAATTTGCCTGTTTTGCCATCTTTTCTTTTTTCAGTGTCTGAGTTTATGTTGCCTTTTTGAATGAATAAAACCAATCCAGAGTGACTCCTGCAAAGATGCTGGAGTGTAACCTGATTGTGCATTCCATCGTAACCAGAGGCATCTGGATGTGCCACTGGGTGCTCTGGATGAGTGGTGATGGAGGGAGGGGTTGGACTGGGTGAGCTTGAAGGTCTCTTCCAACCTTAATGATTCTGTGAAGACCATCACATCACAACCACGATGTGGCAAGGAGCTGAGACATCTCCTGCCCCCCTTGCTCCTTTCTACCCTTTTGTTTTTACCCAGAATTGTGGGGTTTATTACAAAAAAGTGATCTTCCCAGACTGGATGAGCTTTGCTGGCATTTCAAGTTCCAGCTGCACTTTGAAGCCTTTCCCTGCAGTCCCAGATCCGTTACAGTTGGTGCCTAGACCAAGCCACGTCCTGTGTTCTCCTGTTGCCAGCAGTGTTGCAGTAAGAGCAAGGTTATGAAAAAGGGTTTTTTTATAGAAAATAACTCCTCTGGGGGTGGAGTAATGACCATAGGCCCAGCAAGTGGGGGAGCAGCAACTTGTTATCCTTCCTCCTCCCTGCTACTGAAGAAGTGGCCGATGTCTTGCAGCTGCACAAATGACCCCAGCTTGAGATTTGAGCCAAGCTTCGTGTCACTGCTCAGAAAACAGCTCAAGATCTCTCTCCTGCTCCTGGCCAGGGGAGGAGGACACACACACCTGTCCCCCCAGCATCCTCACATACCTCCAGGATCTCATCCTTAAGCACGGAGAGTTCATTGGCATTTCGCGCAGTGAAGTCGTAGCGGATTTTGGCATATCTCTTGGGCAGAGCCATCCCCTGGGCCTCCAGATTCCTGCAGGAGAAAAGAAAATAGAGCTTGAAGGGAGGCTCATCTACTAACGAGGGCAATAAAGGTTCCCTGGCAATAGAGGGATGGTGAGGGCTGTGTGCCAGCACAGGTGGAGGCAGTTGTGTTCGCAGGGGCAGTGCCTCTTTGCTGCTCTACTTGAGGGAGATTTTCATGCCTGATTTTAGTGAAACACCCTGTGTTTGGGGGAAAAAAATGAAATAAAAAGCTGTAGGGCTGTTTGGGCAGTGGCCTGGCTGGGGGGCTGCTGCTTCCAGGGTGGAAGAGAAGACCCAGGGCTGGGGAGATGAGCAGAGAGAAAATGCTCTGATTGCACCTCCTGTGAAAAACAAGTGTGGAACCTCATGCCCTGATCAGTGGAAACAAGTGCCCCAGTGCCAGGCAGGTGCTGGTGCTGGGAGAAAGGGTGTTAAAAAGGAGCGTATTTAGAAGCAGAGTGGCTGTGGCTCTGCAGGGTTTTCATCAGGAACTGGATGCTGAGCTACACAATGGGATTTCATGGAAAAAGTGAGTTTGGCTGTTTCTATTCTCAGATGTATTTGGGGGGAAGTGTTTTCCTTGGGAATTTCTGATGCAAGAAAGTGTTGTATTGGCTTTTTGTTTGGAGAGAGAGACAAAGCCAAGCTGGTAGACTGGTGCCAATGGTGCAGAAGTGGACCAGAAGCTTTCCTGTGACCCAAACTGAAGTGCTTTATCTTTTCATAGTGGTTTTTTTTTGCCTGTCTTAGGAAGGTTTTGCAGATCTCGTCTCTTTCTTCTCCAGTTAAGATGGATGTAATGTTATTTTTTAAATTCTGAAGATGTTTGCAGTATGGAAAAAACTGCCCTGCCTTGTGTAAGGGCAGAAAGGGACTGTTTTACTGCACCTTCTGTGGATCTCTCTGCTGTGACTTGCAACAGGCACAGCTCACTGGTGCAGAAGCCTCCTGGGTGCTGTATTCAGTGGGAATGCCAATGGGGGTCAGGTTCTCCCCCAGTTTATGTCAAGTAACTTGGTGACCTCCCTGATTCTCTGAGCAAGCATGGTGTTTAGCCAGATGTTCTTCCATTGCTGGTTTCTTGGGTTTTGGTCAGTGTTTTTTTAAATCTCTGGGAACTTGGCTCTTTGGGGACCGATTCTGAGGCATCTGTAAAACCTGATGTTGCAAAGCAAACCCCTTGTGCTTTGTTTCAGTTTATTTTGCTGCCTTCATCTGAGCTTTGGGTGCTCTGAGAGGTTGAAACTGCTGGCTCGTGGTTTGGTATCATGCTTATGGCTGTAGTGTTGCCTTCAGTTTGCTTGATTTGGGACAACTCTGTTGTTACAACCACATGCAATGTATGAGTTGTGAATCTGTAGCTGGGGAGAGCTTGGAGCAGCTTTCAGATTGAATCCACCAGTCAAGAAAGGGAGCAGTGGCTTTGCCCAGCAGTGCCCTGAAGGCAGGGAAGGGGAGGAAAGCCTGAGTTAGATAGAAATGACTTCTTCTTGTAGCATTCCAGAAGGTAAATGAGTCATGAGGAGAGAGAGCTGGATGAGCTTGAGACTGATGTGTTCTGGCACACGCCTTGATCTTACACAGCGACCTGGGCTGGGGATTGTAACATCGCTTGGGGCTTTCATGCCAAAAGCTCTGCTGTAAATAACAACACTGATGCACAGGTATTTCTGTTAATATAAGGGCTCCTGGTTAGAAAACTAGTTCAAACTACTCTGAAAAAAGCATGAGTATAGGGGGAAATATGTCTGTCCCAGGACTTTGATCTCTGCACACGTCTGGGCAGGCTTGGCTGAGGTCTGCTCTGGACTGAGGAACACATCTCAGCATCCCCTTCAGTGCCTTTAGCTCTGGTGTTTTTTCCTTAAACATTATCCATAAGGAAAACTTGCTGTCTGGGTGGTGGGTACAAAGGTACAACACCTATCCCAGGAGAAAACAGCTCCTTGTCTGTGCTCAAGCTGTGGTTGATGTGGATGGTGTCTCGGGGAAATGGGCACCTTGGGAAAAGGCACGTGGTTCATCTGGGTTCCAGAGCTCCACAGTGCTGGTTGTGATTTGCCTCTGCTGAGACTGAACAGGTGAAAATGTTTCCCTGTGTGTGTTATCACTAAAGATGGACTTGAATGTTCTCATGTAAACTCCCCTTCTCCTTATTTTTCATACCTTTTTGGGAGGGCACATAATGATAGTACAGGGAGAATGGGTTCAAACTAAAGGAAGGCAGATTTGGACTGGGTATGAGGGAGAAATTGTTTGGTGTGAGGGTGGTGAGAGCCTGGCCCAGGGTGCCCAGAGAAGCTGTGGCTGCCCCTCCCTGGCAGTGTCCAAGGCCAGGTTGGATGGGGCTTGGAGCAGCCTGGTGTGGTGGGAGGTGTCCCTGCCCATGGCAGGGGGTGGCACTGGGTGAGCTTTGAGGTCCCTCCCAACCCAAACCAGTCTGGAATTCCATAACCTCACTGAGAAAAACAGAACTGGAGAAAAGAACTTGTTACTGTAATCCTCTCCCTACTCCACACTGTGTCCGTGTCATTCCGTGGTCCCACCAGAAGCTTTGATGATGTGAATGGGAAGAACAAGTTCTTTTGCTATAGAATTGAATTGAAGGTATTTTGCTGTGAATTTGGACTTTTTTGTAGTAGTAGAACTTATAAATCTTTTAGATTAGAAGATAAAACCATGACAAAACAGTCTGGCTTGATGACTTTTCCCTACCTAGAGATGGCTACAGAAAAGTGCTTGGTCAGGGGCATTGCTGGGCTGTTTCCAGGGTGGGAACTGAATTTTCCAAGACTCCTGAGGAAAGGGGAGGTGGTTTGGGTTTTGTTTCTTTTTCCCCCCTATTTTCTGGATTTATCTCATTAAGAAGAGTTCATATAAACTCCCCCCCGTGCCAGTTTACTGGTGGAGAGATGGGCAAGACCTGGAATACATTCCCATTTTAATCAGCCTCTAATAAGTGGCTTTTTCCCTTTGGTTGTGTCTGAAAGCAAAAGGAGGAGCTGTGAAACAACGTGGCACTGCCTCTGTGAAGATGTTCCTCATGCAGTGCTGTGGAGGTTGGGCTGCTCTTGCCCAGCACTCCATTTATCAGCAGCAGAAAGCTTGCTGTGATCCTCCTTGCTACAGATCCCTCCCACGAGCAGGCTCTGTCTCTGCAAGCTTTGTGGCTTTGGGATGGATGGAGAGATACCAACTTCTCTGAAGGAATGGGGAGCAAAAATGCAGCACACGTGGTCCTTAATGCCACTTTGGTGGGCTGATGTTACCAAACAAGAGACACTGATTGACTACAGACTCAATGCTTCTGCCTCCTGTGGTGGAGAAGACATGAAACAGTGCTACCAGGAGTGATCCCCATCTGAGCTCCGAGTGCTCTTGATCTCGTTAACCAGTCTGCATTAATAATGGCACAGAGGTATCTGCCAAGGTGCCAAAGCACCCCGGCGTGGTGCAGTGGGTGTTGGAGGTCAGGAGGTGGGTTGGTGAGGGTGTGTTACCTATTTACATGCTGAGTTACGTTCTGTTTGAAGGCATCCACAGCCTGGGACTGCTCCGTGCTCTGGCCACGCTTGAGCGAGGAGTTACGGTAGGGGTATCCATTGGCTGAGGAGAGCTGGAAAGGGAAAAAGGGAGTCAGTGTTTCCAGGAAAGCTGTGTCAGAGGGAAGGAGAGTGATGGTGGTAGCTGAATTATAGCCTGGGAGCTCTTGGTCACCATGAGGTGCACACCACAGAGTTGTTCCTCAGGCAGATCTGTGTCTGTGGGGCTCAGCTATGGTGTGGTGTCCTCGTCCTGTTGACTGGGGGGGGNTTATTGCTGCCCTTTCCTGGCCTGAGTTTCTTTCCATATTCAACTGGAGCAACCAGATCCAACTGAGCTTTGAGCTGACTGCTTGTTACACACCACTGCAAACTCCCCAGATCCACCTCTGACTCTGGGAAAGGGAGAGGGAGAAGGGGAGAGGATGGCCGGGGACACGAGGGAGAAGAAGGGGAGAGGATGGCCAGGGACACGAGGGAGAAGAAGGGGAGAGGATGGCCAGGGACACGGGACTGACCTCTTCCTGCAGGTGCCCGATGTCGATCTCCCAGGGGGCTCCGCGGAAGATCTCGATGGGTGGTTCCCAGCCGTTGCGGAATTTGGGGATGTAGGTGGGGATGTTTGCTTCCCGGGGCCATTCAGCTCTAGGACATGGAGTGGGGAGGGAGTGAGTCACAAGGAACACAGCGCTGAGAGCCCATCAGGGTGAAACAGGGGCACGAGAGCATCCTCGACCCTCGGGCATGGCTGGACAGTCCAGTACCCCCCGAGCCTTGCTCAGAGAACCTGGTGAGTTGGCAGCTCTGTCCTCACCTGGACCTGGTCCATGTCTCTCCCAGGGAGTCCCAGAGGTTTATTTCTTTGGGTGTCAGGTGCCCTCTGAGGAAGTCTGTGGAGTCTTTAGAAAGAAGTGGGCTGACGACAGACCTGGCAAGCTCAGGGCCACCACAGCTACTGACGATCTGGATTGCACACAAACACACAAAAATGAGAGATTTTTGCAGAAAATGTTCTAAATATCAAACCAGTGCATGACATCAAAGAGAAACCAGAGGCTCTGATATCTTTCAGTCCATGCCTGCCCACTCCACAGGAAGCCAACGTGGTGAGTCCCTCTAAAACCAGGCTAATTCACACCAGACTCACACTGCCAAAGTTCTCCTCTGGGCCCTCGTGGGTAAGGGTGAGTTTTCACAACACAGATGAACTAAATGGTTTGCTGCTACTTGGGAGGGATGAAGTATTCCCTCAGCATCCCCTTATTGCCCTTGCACTGCACTGGTAGTCCTTGATGAGCAGATTTTATTAAGGAAAGGCAAATGAATAAGGTGTATAGTTCCTGACTGAGTTCAGGGATAAAACAAAAGCCAGAGGGCAAGCCTGCATGCCAAGGGGTGGCAGTGGCCAAGCCCTAGATCAGCTCAGTTGTCTCCAGAAAGATCAACCTAAGTCTTTGAAGAAGACCACACAGTTCAGAGGAACCCCAGGATCTTTCTGCTGGAGTCAAAGCAAGGTCTGATGTAAGGACAAGGTCTGTCACAAGCTGGCACTTAAAAATGGGAAATCACTTGGTGTTTCTGTGTCCCTTCTGGCTTCCTTTTCCAGCTGGGATTTCTGCTTCCTATTTCCAGTGCAAATATCAAGCCCTGGGTGCTTGAAGGTGAGCTCGGGCAGGTTCCAATGGGAACCACAGCTGCCTGGAGCCTCTGTTTGCAGTGAACCTCTGTTCATGGTGTGGAGAGATTCAGATTTGCCAGGGTTTGTGTTTGGTTCCAGCTGGAAATCAGCTTGGAGTCCAGAAACACTGGTGGTGTGGCTTTTACACTGGACTGAGGAAGCTTTAGCCAGTTGTGAGCAGCCTCCTGACTCTTCTGCATAACCTGGCCATGCCTCTAAGAGCAGGAGCAACATCAGCAATAAAAAGTGAGTTCACAGTGAATCAGATTTACCAATTCCAATGGCCCAAATAGGAAATGCACCAGTTCTGAAGCGCTGGGGTTCTGGATGTGCTTCCTCAGTTTGGCCTGAAAAAAAGAAAGGAAACCCAGCTTAACCCTCGCCTGGTCCTGCCTTGTCCCCTCTGCCACGTGGAGGGGTTGGTGCTGGCTGGTACTGGCTGTAGTTAATAACATGGCCTGGGAAGGGAGGGAACTTCCAGCAGTGCCCCTGGAATGGGGGGAGAGGATGTGTTTGGGGAGTAGGGATCATTCTGGCTTAGGTACCTTATTTGTGTTCATTTCTAAGGGTGTTGAATTCTGTTAAAATTGGTCTGTTTGAGGCTGTTTTGGGCAGAAGCAGAAAACCTTGGCTTATTCTGAAAGCCTTAGCGAGGAAAAGCCTCCACTAAGGCTTTGCCTGCAGCATCTGGAGCTGCCCCAGCCCCTGGAATGCTCAGTGTTTGGGGCAGGCTGTGGTGGGGTGGAGGAGCAGAGTTTGGGGGTGGCTTTGCTGCCAGAGTTGCCTTTCATTAGCAGTCGACTGAGCTATGGGGAGAAACCCCCTCGGGTGGTTCCTTTCATCTACCTTGTGTCCTCTGGGATGGAAAACAGACTCCCTCCTCCCTGCTTTATAGTTGCTGGGGATTAAACATTAATGTGGGGTGGAAAGTGTGAAGTAACTGATGGGGACAAGGTGACTGAATGAGATGGCACTAAGTGAGGGCTTGGCAGAGTGCTGGGGCAGACATGGCAGTGCTCCACTGCTCCACCACCAACTCCCTGCTTGCCCCCAGCCTCCTGCTGCTCCTTGTGGAGACGTGGGCTGGGATGCAGCAGCCTGGCTGGGGTGGCTTTGGCTTGGAGAATCCTCAGGACAGCCAGCACCCTGCTGTGGGTGTGTGGTGGCTTTATGTGAGAGCAGGGGTTGCTGCCACCTCCAACGCTCGCTTCTGGCCCTGAGCAGCCAAAAGTGTGTGTGTGCTGCTAACAGGAAAGGCTGGGGCTTGGTGTCCTGCACTGAGGGTGTTTGCAATCTCTGTGGTTTCCTTGCTAAGAACATCTCGGGCAGGATCTCATCAGGCTCTGTTTGCTGGGCTGATTTGGTCAGAACTGACAGAATCTCTTCTGGCTCTGTCCCCCCCCCTTGTCTCGTGTACTTCACTAAGCAGCACTGGGAACATCTTTATGCTCCTGCTTTTCATCCCCTTCTCAAGACAGCAGCTCCTCCAGGGGAGAAGGAGGAGCCAGGAACCTCGGGGCGGGGGGAACATCAGTTGGTGCTGACCAGAGACTTCCCAGGGCCCCAGCTCAGGCAGCTTCACCCTGCTTTGCAGCCAGAATGGGATGAGAACAATTTAAAGGAGAGAAGACCTTTTTTTTCCTTTTTTTCTTTTCAGTCAGGGCCGTGTCTGAAAAAAGCTCCAGGCATTGCCAGGCCCCTGGCTGCTCAGTCTCATCCTGGACTTCGTGTTCCTACTCTCAGTTTAACAATTCAGCCTGAGAAACCTGCACAAGCCTGACACAATGTTGTGGCTTCTGAAGACTCTGGAGTCCACACCTTTGTCCCTTGATTGTGTTTTCAATTCAGATTTCACCTTCAATGCCTTCTGCTGTGACACATGGGGAGAAGCCCTCTGGGTCTTACCAAGAGGTTGAAAGCCAGTTTGGTTTTCTGGAAGCAGTCGATGAACTCAGCCTCGCTGGGGGGTCTTGCTCGAAGAGTCAGCATGCCCTCTGTTGGGAGAAGGTGGAGAGAAAGACACTCGAGTTAGAGCATCCCTGTTCAGGGAAGTTTCACCCTGCTGGCATGCAGGAGACACAGCAACAGCGGGTGTTGAGACTGGAACTACTACAAATCAAGGGTTCCAGGAAAGCCTTTGTTTTGGAGGCTTCTCTAGGCTCTGTGTGCTCTGCAAGAGGTCCCCACAGACCAGCAGCCCCTTCCAAGCTGCTGGAGCTGCTGCTGGGTCCGTAGCAGTGCTGCTGCATCAACCTGGCCTTGCTAGGGTGTAAGCTGAGGTCTCCTCCCAACCTTGCCCCCATGTTCCCCATTCATTCTGGGTGCTGCACTCTACCTGCTGGCCCTTTCTTCTTGTTCTTCTTCCCTTTCTTCCTTTGGTTGAGCTGTTTGAATGCCTCTGCAGCCTTCTGAAGCCTGGCGACGAACACTTCGATGTCATCCAGGGTGCAGTTCAGGATTTGCTGTGAGGACAAATGCAACAAGTGGTGGTGAAGGAGAGACTGAACCACACTCAGCTGGAGAGCCCGAAACCCAGAGCTTGCTGCTCTGGATCTGCTTCGTTTCTGGGAGGAACACGTGGGAGGGAGGAACCCAGGCATGAAATTGAGCTCAATCCATCACTTTCCAAGCACAGAGCTTGGACAAGTGACCCCTGCTAATGGATGTCTGGAGAATAACCCCGAGAGCAGACTGTGGGCTGGGGAGGAGCAGACCTTCTGAGAACAGCAGAGCTCCCTCAGGACAGAAGAGACCGTAACTAGCCCAGTGGTGGAGCTTTGCTCTTGTTCACCTTATCTTTAGGAAGGGTAGGTTTCAGTTTAACCATGGCTGGATTATGCATGAAATCTCTGCTCGTGGAGGAGCCCCTTGCTGCCTTTCTCTCTTCTCCCTCACTCCTGCCTATTGTCTGTGCACTGCTCTTGTTACCAACCGTTTCTTTTTCAATCTTCTGTGCTAAGATGGCTCGAGATTCCTCGTGGTCATGGGAGCTGGAGCCTCGTCGTTCATAGTCTGCAAGCAAAGGAGGGAGAGAAAGATGGATTTACTATCAGCAGTAGGCTCCATGAGACACAAGGACCTGTGGGACGGCAGCTCCCAGCTTGGTTGTTTATTCTGGGTTATGAGGGCACCTCAGGGGGTCACAAGGAGCAGGAGGGGGTCACAAGGAGCAGGAGGGGGTCACAAGGAGCAGGAGGAGATCACAGATGCTGATTAAATCTGCCAAGGTCACAGCACCTGCCTGCCAAGCCCTGTGTCCATATGCTGCCTGTTTTCAGACATAAGTGGTGAAAGGATCATGAAGAGCTGCCAGCCACAGGCTGGGACCTGCAAGCTCTGGTCTCCAGCTCCTGTGAGTCACTCGCTCCTTTGCCTTTGATGCATCTAAGAGCCTTGTGCCTGCAGAGGAGCTCAGAGCCACCGGGTGTGTTGCAGAGCACTCCACCTGCACGTAACTCTGACCCTGTCTTCTAACCCCCAGCTTTCTGCAGGAGCCCTCCTCGTCCCACAGTTTAATAAATCCTGGTTGAGAGAGAAGAAATAGGACCGGGCTGTGAATGCAGCTGTCACTTGCTGGGAAGCAGCGTGCCAGGAGCTCTGTGGGGCTGATGTTTGGGCAGGCCTGGGCACAGAACAGCATTTTGGTGCATGTGCAGCCTCTCGAGTGGTTTTTAATGGTATTTAAAAAATCCTCCTGCAATTATAAAAGGAAAAAACCCAACATGGGCACCTCCCAGCTGCCAGAAGACGGCCAGGAAGCAATGGGGTGATGTCTCAGTGTGAGCATGGCTCAGCTGGCCTCTGGAGACAAGAACAACGGGGCAGCTGGGTAAAGCAGGGTCTGAAAGGGCCAGCACGGGTGGAGGTTGGACTGCAGGATCTGTGGAGTGGGAGAACTGGGGAGGCAGCTTTGGCAAAGGACCGTGAAGAACGGATGTCATCTTAAAGATGAGGTGATTTTTGACAGGTTTTGTAGACAAAAACTAAGGTGTGTTCCAAAGGAGAAGTGATCTCAGCAGCAGGCATTGCCTTTCTGACCAGGTCTGTCTTGTCTGTGAGATCTTGTCTCAGGATTGCTGGTGCCTGGCCCAAATTCCATGGGATTTCTCAGTTCTAGGAGGGGTTTTCACCTCTCTTGGGAATTTTGGTATCCCCAGAATATTTTACAAGGAGTTTCCAGGAGCTTTGATTTGTTAAGTTGCTATGGAGGAGATGCCTGCTGCTAGCCCAGTGGGTAGAAATGTTTGCTGCAGCCAAATTTTTGAGTATTTATAAAGCACAGGCAGAGATACAGCAAGATCTTGTGCCTTTGATATACTTCTGTGTTGCTCCTACAGGGTGTTTCAAAAAGGTGGACCCAATGTCAAAGCATCTTGTCATTGGAATTGGGTCCATGTTTTTGAAACACCCTGTATATAAAGCAGTGAAGACACTGGACTTCCCTGTGCCCCAGCAGCATGGGGTCTGACATGACCATGGGTTGTTTCAGGAGGATGGGCTCTCTGGACTAACGAGTCCCCTGTCCCCAGAACAGGCTCACCGAGTGCTCCCAGTACCTGGATTGTGCTGGGAAGGGGGTGCCACCCGGTTCCTGTTCATCCCCGAGCCCTGTGTGTTGTGCTGGATCGGGATGGGAGCTGGTCCTTGTGGTGGTGGGAGGATGGATTGTCTCTGCTTGATCTTTTCTTGGTTTGCCCTGCAAGGGAAGCAATGCAGAAGGACCCCATCAGTGGCTGCTGGTCCCTATTTTACTCCCAGGTGTATCCTGCACTTACTTGAGAGTCTGTGGCCGTATCTTCTTCCCATGCTTGTGGTCTGCCAGGGCACTTTCTATGTCCTCATGAACCATCTCCGCCTCAAAGGTAAAACAGATGTGTGTAAGGGCTCTGCCTGGGGAGGATTCAGGGCTCTGAGTGGGAGAAGGGGCTGGCAGGCAGCTGGGAGCATCTCCTGTGCTGTCCCACCCCAGCGAGGAGGAAGGCTCTGCTCACCTCCACCTCGTCGCAGTTGAAGAAGTGGATGTCAGGTTTGTGCTGCTCCGAGTCCTGGCACACCAGGAGCAGGATGGAGGAGTAGCGCATCTGGTTCAGCACCGTCTGGCAGTGCTGCACTGTGGGCAGGGGGAAGTCCTCCAGCTCCTCCTGAAAGAGAGATCGGGCAATGGGGAGCTATGGAACTGGCAGGGGATGGTCCCCTGTGTGAGCTCTGGGCATCCTGATTTGAGGTGAGAGCTGGCAGAGCCTGTGCTCCTCAGCAGTGGCTTGCTGGGATCTTCAGAGGTACCTGTCCAGGTTGGCAGAGGGGCAGTGGGGCTGTGGAGCAGGAGAGAGGTGGATGGTGAGCAGAAGCGACCTCTTGTTCTCCTCAGAGTCCTGAATATGGGGCCCAGCAGGAGACTTCAGTAACTTGAACTTCATTGCTCATTAATCATCTTATTGCTGTGCTCTACCCACACCAGTATGCGTGTCACTCATCCCAGCAGAGCACTGGGAGGAAGGGTGCATTCTGTGTGAGGGCCTTACCCCCCTGCTGTCTCCTGGGGTGACCTGGAGCTGATATTCTTTAGGTTCTCAGTGCTAAAAGCAGGGCAGCACCATTCCTCTTTCCCCTCAGGTGAGTGCCCAGAGCTGTCACCCGTGGGAACACGGGGCAGTGTGCTCAGCCAGGTGACCCCAGGGGTTATTTTAATGTGTGCTGGGTCCTTCCCTCTCTGCTCCTGCTTTGTGTGGACCTGTGAGTCTGCATCACCCCCACAGAAAGAAGTTCTGCTGTTGGCCTGGAGCACAGCTCAAGGAACCTTTCACCTGGACTATCTGTGCTCTGGAGCCCTCTGAGTTGGACTCAGCCAGCTCCCGAGCTCCTGCACACCCAGGAGTGGATTTTGGTAGCAATTCACCCTCGTTTGGGTTCCTTGCAATGGCCCTGCCAGGAAGGGCACACACTGCACCCCACGTGCCAGCCCTGGGTGGGTCTCACAGAGCTCTGGGTACCTGTGTCTCGCAGTCCAGCAAGCGGATGGACTTGTCATTCACTTGCAGCAGCATCTCCTGCGTCCAGATCTTCTCCTTGGAGTTGAGCAGGATGAGTTTTCGGATGGCATCGTCCACCGTCACGATGGACTCGCTCTTGTCCATGATGAAGGTGGCCAAGTGCTGAAGTTGGGGGGGAAAGGAGGAGAAAAAAACCACTTGACAAAGCTTTGTTGGTGTGTGTGTGTACTGTACATGAGTGGTGACACCATCTCTTGAAGCCATGAGCTGTGGTTTATCTGCTCTTAGAGCACCAGTGTGAAGGAGCCACCACAGAGAGTGGGGGTTCTGGTGGTTGCTCCCAGCCTGTTGGTGGTGGTGAAAGATGAGGGTTTCGTAATGCAGCGAGGCTTTTCATAACGAGTTTCACCACTTGGGTGTTTTATCTCCTCATATGTCAGTTCTAGCAGCTCTGGACCCCGTCCAGCAGTGTGTTTGCAAATGCTTTGTATGCCCAAGTCAGTCCCTGGCTTCTCTGGACCTGGCGTGGAAGTTCAAATGCAGTTGTTACCCTTCACCCACTGAGCTAAAGGCACTGGCATTTTGCTCATCTCAGCAGTTTGTCCCAGCAGAGAGCTCACAGGAGCCATGGGCAGGTGTTGGTGTGCCAAGGTGGGATGCAGGAGATGCGTGGGCTTTGGTTGGGTCCCCTGCCCTGGGGGAACTCAATGGGCAGCTTGGCTGCACCGAGGAGCTGCTGTGCTGGGAGATGGCTCTGAACTGAGCAGCTGAGCCTGCACCAGCCCTTTGACCCTCTGCTGTTGCCTTCCCCCCTCAGAAGTACCCAAATCAGCCCTTCTGGGAGTGAAACTGGCTGGGAAAAGGGATTTTCTGCTCCTTGCCTCTGTCCTGCCCTGGTTTTCCTGGATCTGAGGAAGAAATTGTTTGGTGTGAGGGTGGTGAGAGCCTGGCCCAGGGTGCCCAGAGAAGCTGTGGCTGCCCCTCCCTGGCAGTGTCCAAGGCCAGGTTGGATGGGGCTTGGAGCAGCCTGGTGTGGTGGGAGGTGTCCCTGCCCGTGGCAGGGGGTGGCACTGGGTGAGCTTTAAGGTCCTTCCAACTCAATCTGGGATTCCTCCCTCCTTCCTGTCCTACAAACCCAGCTCAATTTCCACACCATCCTCCCCTCTCCCAGTGCCTCGTGTGCACTGGGGCAGCTGGGGTGAGGTGGGAACATCCCAGACATCACTGGGGTGATGGCCACTCGGGAGAGCCACAGAACTTCATGATCTCTGCTCTGCTCAGCAGCCAGGGAGAGCAAACGCTGCTCTCTGAGTGTGGAGAAGCTGCTTCTGCCAGCAGAGGGGACTGCAGGGCAGGAGAAGCTGGGAGCTTTGCTGCTCTCTGTGCCACCCCCTGTCATGGGCAGGGACATGTGCTGTGTCCTTCCCTCACAGTTGTGACCTTTTTAAGGTTCAAGCAGTTTCTTTCTGGTGCTGACTCTGCCATACCAGGGGTCAGGGTTCAGCATGGCACAAGAAGAGTCTTTGTCCCAGAAGACGAGCAAGTAAGAGCCAAAAGGTGCAAGAAGAGAAGGAGAAAGGGCTGGGGGAAATCTCTCAGCTCTCAGGAGGAATCTCAGCTCCTGAGGTGATGAAATAACCCAGTGGGCAGTGTCCATGATTGGTGTGTGCCTCAGGAGGCATTGGGGAAGGATGAGGAGTTGCTGTGGAGGGAAGTCCTTCCTGGCTGTGAAAGCCCAGGGAGATGCAATGCAGGCAGCAGAGCACGAGGCAGCAGAAGCTGACCCTGGTGAGGGAACCAGCACTGTTCTGCAGTGGAAATGGGACACAAAGTGGAGTGGCTGTGTGTGTTGGGGTCTGATACAGACAGAGGGACCTGAGGAGGAGCTGCATGCTCAGAGCGTGGAGCCCTGCATGGCTGTGTTGAAGCACAGGCTGGAAGTGTTGATGCTGTTGGGTTCAGAGCAGTGGATGCAGGGGGAAAGGCTCAGGTTTGAACCCAGGCAGGCAGAAAGGGCTGAGTCCTTATTGACGGTGGGAATTGGGGCTGGGGAGAGGTGTGGTGACCACTTTGCTGTCAGGGTGGTGGCTGGGTGAGTCACAAAGACTGGAGGAAGCAGAGGAGAGAGAGGACAAACAGTGCAGAGTGTGAGCCCCAGTCCTGTGCTCGTAAAGCAAAGGCATTGGGTGAGGCACTGTCTAAATAAAACTCCTGGCAGGGATTTCAGCTGGAAGCTGAGATTGGCCGTGGATCAGATATGAGAACCATGCTGGGGTTTGTGACTGTAACTGTAAAACAGTGCTTGGGAAGGCATTTGCAGAGTCAATATTATCTGTGCAGAGGTGACGAGCCCTCTGCTTCCTGAGCAGGAGAGAATTGGTTTATGCCTGGTGACGGGCACCCTTATCTGCTCTATTATTGTAGCTGCCAGGTTTACAATCTTCATAAATTCCTCTGCTGTTTGCTGTTAGGTTAATTCTCATGGAGGGAAAGCTACTTGTTTAACTCATAGAATATCTCTTCTATTTTCTTTAGACACTGGTAGAGGGAAGCTGGCTCCTGTCTTGGATTTACCCCATTAAAACCCCTTTTCACCCGGGTGGATATCAAATGCAGCAGCTTCTGTAAGAACGGGCAATGTCTCCAGCCACTGTTCAACTCTGATCAGTTTAGAGGTTGCATTTTACACCCTTTGAAGCCTCCTGTGAGGAAACCTTTTCCTACCTCCCTGCCTGCCACTGAAACCCTGTTTGCCTTGGTCAGAGTTCAAGGCAGAGACTCACAAATGGGTGCCATGTGGCATAATTAATGAATTCCTGTGCGTGTCACTGCTTAAAGTCCCTCTCTGCTGCCAGGGGTGATTTATTGTTAGGATTCACTCGTGGGGATGGTTGGCAGGGCCACCAAAAGGGTGGCTGGCCCTCGACCTCGTGTCTCTGATGTTCCTCTTCCCAAACAAGCATTTTTAAAAGTCTAAATTTCCAGCAACTTTCAGGCTCCTTTATTTCTGACTGTGCACTTTAGCTCTGCTGAAGTGGGGTCTTCGGCAGATTGGGATGGGGCCCTGTCTACTAAACATGAACCCCACAAAGTGTTCTCCTTTCTTGCCTTGCCCAGTTTTGGGTGGTGAATGGTCCTGTGGTGTGGAAGCCACTGGTTTGTTGCATTCCAGAGTCACCAGGCCCAGTACAGCCAGGCTGGCTTCTCTGTTTTCAAGTGGATGTCTGTGATGCTGGGAGCTGAATTTGGCTTCTTGCCTGCCATGGTTGGAGGGGTTTGGGTTACTGGAGAGGACACAGTAGCTGAGGGAGAGCTGAAAGATGATCGTGGGTGTAGATGAGTTCCTGCAGCCACCACAGGAACTGTGCTTTTAACCTGTCTGTGCTGAACAGGAAGGGTTTGGAGCACGGGGTGAGGAGAGGGACACCCTTTTGTGCTGGAAGGAGTTGGATGAGAAGCTGACCCCAGCTTCAGGAGTGTCCTACGTGTGATTGAGTGGACTCGTGTGGTCTCAGTCCCCAGGTCCAGGCTCAGACCAGGGTGACCCACAGCTCGAGGAGGGAAATGCCAGGGGATGGCTGAGTCTGAAAGTGTGTCCCACAGTCCAGGAGCTAGAAAGGGTGAGTGGACCCAACTGGGAGGGAAGCTCAGGGGACAAGTTTATCTACAGGCACTGTATCTGTACCTACAGGCACTACAGGGGCCAGGAACTGCAGGAATAAGATATGAGGTGTCAAGCAATGTTGCTGTTGGCCTCTCCCAGGGTGTGAAGAGCAATGTGGCTTAGTGTAAGAAGGTTCCCAACTCCTCTTTGGCCTAATGAAGGTCCAGAACAAACGCAACACATGGCAGCATCTCTCAGCATCTCTCACTGCCCCTGGCCTTGCAGCCCCTGGGTGTTTCACTGTGCTCACCTGTACGTGGTACTGTGAAGTCTCGTGCATGATGATGTTGGAGTTGGAGTATTTTTTCCTTTGCTCTGCAAAAAACCAAAGAAAAACCTTCATTGTGGTGGCTGTGTATCAGGGTCTGAGGGTTGCTGCTCTCGTGGTGGGGTGCTGTGGTCCTTCTCAGAGCTGCTGAGCTTCCAGCTTCAACCGGAGTGTTGGGAGTAACAGAACAGATTAATGATATGAATTTGGGTAATGAGGGTTGGCAGATTGGGGCACACACACCTTGTGTCCCTTAGCACTGCTGATAATTTAATTCCTGGAGGTCGGCACAGTCTGTGGGGGAAATTAAACTCCAGACAAGGAACGACTGGGGCAGCTCTTGGAAGAGGTGAGGGGTGGCTTGGGAAGGCTGGCAGAAGGCTGTGGCACACACATAGCAAGGAGGAAAAAAATCCAACCACAATCCACTGGTTTGGACATCAAAGCCCTTTGGATTGTCCTCCAGAAGGAACCCTCTGTGCTACCGTGACACTTTCAGTTTGCTTCCTTGCCTTTCCTGGCAAGGGCTGTGCTCACCCATGGGGAGGGCTGGGGGATCAAGGCCAGCCAGTCACACCCTGAGCTGCCTGTGGAATATTTTTGAGGCAACAAAACGTCATTACTTCCTTCATTTCTTACTGGAAAGTGGCAGTAAAGAGCAATTGGGGGAAAAATGCTGGGAATCTCATGAGGCTGTTGAATATAATCCCATAGAAATTCCCCCTGCCAGCTCCTGCTCGCTGTTCCATTGATGCTTGTCCAGGGATTCCTTATAAATCCTTTGCTGGAGCAGCAGGGGAGAAACTCTCCAGGCCCAGAGTGATCTGGGAGCATGGAAACAAAGCATCCTCCTCACCAGCAGAGGACATCCTCGGGTCTCTGCTTAGCTCTGAAGTGCACTGGCAGTTTTTATGCAGGTTTTTATGCAGGTTTTTATGCAGGTTTTTTATGCAGGTTTCTCTCTCTCAAACCCTGGGCTGTGTGTCCTGCCCTCTGCAGGGACAGTCAAGGGGATTTCACATCACAGCAAGTGTTGGGGCTCCTCATGTTTTAAAGAAGTGAATATTAATCTCGATTTATCTCTGGTTAACTTCAGAGCTCTCTGGTGCCTTCTTGGGGACGTTGGTTTCTCTCCTGTGTTCCCCCAGAGAGAAAGGGTAATTTGCCAACTCTGAAGCATGTTCTCCTTCAAGCCTTGCACACAGGAGAGCACTAGCAAGGAGTAAATGCAGCAAACAGAGCATCCTGCTGGGACAAGAGCAGAAAACAACCCCCGAAGCACTGATTTGGACCTGTAGCTTCATCCTGGGGCCCTCCTTGCACTCACTTCTCCCCTGAGTAGCTGTTATAAACCTGCCAGCAGATCCTGTGCAAAGGAAGGAGGAGCTGGCCCAAATCTGCTGCTTTCCCAGGAGTTTTTTATCTCCCAGGCAGGTGCCTCCTGGGCATTGATGGCCAGGGTTTCTGCACATGTGGCCCAGCATGGAGCACACAGTTCCTCCTGCCCAGAATGGGACAGGGCTTCAAGCCAGCCCATCCAGCCCCTGTGAATGCTCCTGTTCCAGGTTACTTTGATTTAGCTCACACCTTGTGGGAATTGGGGCTTTCTTTGCCTGTCCTAGAATCAGAGAGCAGTTACAAACTGGTTGTGGTTGAGCAGGCTCAACTTTCTCAGGTGCACTGGGCTGTGGGTCTTCTGCACTGGTTTCATGCTGTGTCAGCCAGGGGCTCCTGTGACCTGCCCTGCTTTGGGGGGGTGAGATCCTGTTCAGACCTGAGGAGTGGTGGATTGGGGTCAGGGCTGGGGTTGGGATCCACCTCGTTATTGTGAACCTGGCCCCTTGCATCTATTCTGCTTTTATTTCCACTCGGCTCCTGTGGAAGGAGGATGAGGCTCAGCTCAGCAGTGCCAGCAGCCATCCCTGCAGAGCCTGAAGAGCTGCTTCCCTTGGGATCTCCCGTGGGGTTTTCACCTTTCCCCTTGGGTAGCCAAGAAGAGCTTTCACACTGAGCTGCTCTGGGTGCTCCTCTGGAGCCACAGGGCTGAGCACTGGCAGCCAACCTGCCCGGGGCTGCAGGAGCACGCTGAGCATTTGAAGGTGGCCAAGAGACAGTGACTGTGAAAGGAGAGGCTGCTGCTTTTGTTTGGGACCTGGCAGGGGTTGGGAGGAGCTGATTTCGGGTTGATTTCTGCTGCTTTTCAACACTTCTCTACCATGGTTGGCTCAGCAGGACACCTGAGTACTTTGCACCTTGTCTCTCTGTGCCCCTGACTGTGTGCTTTGCCTCTGTGACCGTTCCTGGCAGCCCTGAAGTGGCTGCTGGTGGCCAGCAGAAATGATTTGGTGCAGGGCAGGCTGGCAGAGGCATTAACAGAGCCTCCAGGTCTCCAAACCAGTGCCTTACACATCCCCAGCACCAATCCAGAGGCAGAGTGAGGCCAGTTCAGGGTGGGAAAGACCTCTGCCACCCAGCACTTTGGCTTCCAGAGTGACCTTGAGTAAATGAATGAATATTTCAGCAGGGCTGCTTCCCACCTTGGCCCTGCAGTGAAGGGTCAATGGCATCTCCTGGTTGCTGGGTGTGTTAATTGCAGCCTGCCCTACTTCAAATGTGGGGCAAGGTCTGGCAGAGGGGAGGTGGTGCCGCACACCGCGGGGATTTGTGGCTGCTCTGATGATTCCTTTCTCTCTGTAACCTTGACTTCCTCCCCGAGTATCCCTGGTGTAAAGAGCTGGCACTGATGGAAATGAGAGCATCACATCTGTGTGGGATGGAGGCAAACCTGGATTTTAAGACATCCCATCCCCTCCTTTTAGAAGGGAGTGGAAAGGCTGAAGAGGTCAGTCTGGAAGCAGAGTTTTTACATCAGGACGGGCAAATGTCTCCAGCTCTGAAAGGAGCTGTGGCAAGAGCTGGTGCTCCCCGAGGAGGGGGTGGCATCCCAGAGGGATGGGGTCTCCAAGAGGGGCTGCCATAGGACTGTGTTTCTGGTAGAACCTGAGCTGTAGGTTGGCTCTCTGACAGGAGGACAGCTCGTGGAGCTGCAGTGATGCTCAGGGCTGCAGCTGGTTGCCTGCAGTTTCTGGGGTCCCCTCTGGTGCCTTTGTCCCATCCTCCAAGCTCAAGGAAGCTGCACGGTGTGGTTGGGGGAGATCTTGGCATGCATCTCTAGGAAAATGTTTGGGGAAGCCCTTAGGAGTCTTGGGGTCCTGCTGAAACCTCAGAGCTTTGCATAGCCTCTGCTTTCCATCACCTGCACTCGGGGTGAAGCTCGCTCAGAGGGGCCAAAGGCCCCTTCAGCCCTTTGCAGCCTTTTCCAGCCCCAGAAACAAGCCCTGGGCAGGGACAGAATGCAGGTGCTGCCCCCTCTCTGTTGATTCTCCCTGGGGGAATCTCTGCATCACCTCTAAAAGCCACAGAGCTGGGACAAAGCTCCTCTGTTTGTCTTGAGATGCCATTCAATGAGGTCCCAAAGCTGCCCTGGCCCTGGGTTCCTGCATATTCTCTTTCCTGTCATTTCTTTGAGGTGTCTGCTTGTTCCTTCTCCTGAAATCCCTTCTGGGGATTCTCTCTGGCTTTTACCTGGCCCCCACACCCATGGAAACTTTGTGTTTCCTCCTGGCATCTGCAGATCCAGCCGTGCAGCCTGACAGCAGCCAGGCTTCCCCAGGACAGCAGGGGGCAGGACACTGAAGTCTCCTCCTCCTTAGCATTTAGTTTTGATTTAAACATGGGAAGAAGCAAAGATCCAGGCTGCAAATCATCTCAGGCCACATCTATGTGACGTGTGTGGGTGTTTTAGGAAAAGGAGGGGTTTTCTCTTGTTTTCTTCAAAGCACTGAGGTGGGACATTGCAGACCTTTCCATAGACCATCATAGTTTGCCTTAGCTTAAACCTGGCACAGTTGTGCTGGGCTGATCCCAGTGTGCCACACACACAAGGATGCCTGCAAGGAGATCTGTGCCTGTTTGACTCTGTGGGTCAAGGGGGATCCTTGCCCTCGGACAGGTGAGCTCCCTTGGCCAGGAAGGACTTCAGAAGATGGGTGGCTTGTCCTGGGTGGCTCCCACAGGGCCCTCCTGCACAGCCCTCTCCTCTCCCTGCTGAATTTTGCATGAGTGAGTGCTGGCTCATTAGCAGCAGCAGGTAATTTCCTCCCGGTTTATCTGACACCTCTCAAAGGAGGACACTTTGCATTTCTACAGCACCTTGCAATAGAGAAGACCTGAGCACCTCTGTGTTACCCAACCCTCCCCCTGGCAGGGAGGCAGAGAATTTGCATCGGCCCCATGTGATAACAAAGCACTACAGGAATATGGGGGGGATTGTCCCTAAGGGAGGTGGCAGCTGCTGCCAGGGGTCAGACACTGCCTGCACCTCTGCCTGGGTGAATTGTGTCCTTCAGGGGACTCTGGCTGTGACACGGGCTGGGCTGCAAAGGGCAAGGAGAGCTCCAGGGGACAGCAAACACCTGAAGGTGACAAAAGCTGGCATGAGCCTGCAGTGACCACCACTGTTCCCTCTCCCTCTGTCTGCCAAGAGAACCAAAGAGATGGGAGAACAATGTGGCTCTGTCCCTTGCTTTGGGTGTCTGGTGACAGCAAAAGCCCTGCTGGTGTGGGGATCCTGGCTCCTGGGGAGGGGGTGGCTGCTGCAGTCCAAGGGCAGTGGTGGGTGAGTCACAGTTGCTGAGCCCAAACCCTGCCTGACTGGGATGGGTGATGCAGAAAGTTCTGAGTGACTCTGGTGTGGATTCCACATGGGACATCCACACAATTCCATAAATTGTCTCCTCTCTTGCCTCCAAGGCCCAGCGACCCCTAAGGAAAAAAAACCCTGTAAGTGGTTCTTTGTCTGAATTCAGCCCTTCCCTACCTGCTGGCTCTGATGGTGCCTGGCCCCCCGAGGTGTGGGAAAGCCAGATTGTCAGTGGGGTTGGGTTATAGTGGGGGGTTTCTGCTCTTTTTGCATTTTCTTATGGATCTGTGAGAGGACAGAATGGCCCTGGGACCACCGTGACACTGTGTGCTCCTGGCTTTGGGGGCAGTTTGAGCCCCTCCTCCCTGCAGGGGTTCCAGGTTGGTGCAGGATCCCACAGCTCAGCCCCAGGATCCCATCTCTGCCCACCCATTCCCATCCTAAACTGCTCTGAGCAGCAGCTCTCTCTGCTCTGCTGGGGCTGGTGGGCTGTGGTGTAAGGAGATGCCTCTGACAAGCAGAGCCAGTTACACCAGAGCTGTGGGGCCTCAGCCCTCCCCTCCCTGTGCATCCTCCTCTGATTAATTAGTGAGTTTTATCACACAGGATCCTCCCTGACCCTCCCCGGGTTTGTTTTCAGCTGTTGCTGGGCTGAAGGCACAGCAGGAACTGGGGGGGGATGGACAAGTTGTACATGAAGCAGCCCCTAAGGAACCAGAGCCATATGGGATTAGGGTTGTTTTCCTTGGCAGTGCCTGGCCAAGGACCTCTCCTTGATCTCCTGCATTGCATTAGGGACCTCCCTGACCTCCACATCCATTGGAAGAGTCTAAGGAAAGTGCTGGCTGTTGCCTTCTGGAGCTTGGCAACTCTTTATGTTATCTATACATTATCTAGCAGCACACATGCTGTTCATAGTAACCTGCCTGTGTAGCAGGAGCTACTCCTGGTGCCAAACCAACAGGTTGGGACACAGCCATCCAGAGGAGAACCAGAGCAGCAAATGCCTCCCTGTGCTGATGGCAAGGATGCAAATGTGCTGGGTCTGGGTTGTAGAGCAGCCTTAGGAAACAGCAGCCATTGCCAGGAGCACCCAGGGCCAGATCCGAGCTGGCAGTGTGACCACCCAGCTCTGCCCACCCAACAGGTCCCTGCCCCCTCACCATGTGGGGGATGCCCCAGGTTCTGTGGGGTTACTCAAGGGTCTGGTTTTGGGCACTGCTGTGTCTGAGCTTGTGGCACAGAGGCACTTGCAGGTCCACACCTTGCTGCTGCTGCAGAGCTGTCCTGCTTCTTGGGAAGCATCAAGCTCTCTGGTTCTCCTGCTCAGCACCATGGTGGCTGTGATGCCAGGAATCTTTGTTTAGGGCAGCCATCACCCCCAGGCAGTGTGTTCCTATGTGGTCTGGAAGCTCTCAAGTGAATGAGAAGGCTCTCATTGAGGTTGGAGGCAGCCAGGGGTATGAATGGTCAGTGGGAGCAGAGAGCTGCTCTCCTCATTCTGTGTTGGCAGCTGCTGGGAGGTGTCACAAGGCTGAGTTCCTCCCCAGCACACTTCATGTTTGCCACGAGCTCAGACCCGAGTGCTCACATTCCTCTTTTATTGGCTGAAGACACAGCCCACTCGAGAGAGCAAATAAAAACCTGAGCCACCTCCTGGGTTGTGCAAGGACCGAGCACACGGAGAAACACCGGGTGCTTGTGTCAGGCACAGGAGAGAGCAGGGCAGGGGGTTCTGGCTGCAGGTCAGCTAATGGTGAGGAATATGATGGCAGGCACCTGGGGGCCATGGGATGGAGGAAAGAAATCAGGGTGCTGAGGAGCTGCAGGGGCAGCTCAGGGCTGGGGCTGATCCTTTTTTCCCTCACTACCAGAGCTGGCAGAGACACACCACGTTATTTTTCACCATCCAATCCAAGTGGTGTTTTCTGAACTTCCCATAGCTGGCAATGATATTTCTTCTGAATGTCAGAATATGTTTAGTGAGCTTGGGCAAACCTTGAGTTGATGAAGCAAACTGAAGGGTTTGCTTTGCATGAGGACCCAAAAAACTCCTAATGAAATGTTTCCCCTCTTTCTGTTGTTATTAAATAGCACAGCTTTTGTTCCTGAGGGACTTGGGGGTATCCAACATCCCATTTCCATGTAAGAAATTGTGTGTTCTGCCCAGCCAGGGCCAGCACCCTCTGCCAAGCCCCCACCAGTGGCTCTTGGGTGCTGGTGGAGCCTCCTCTCCCCGTGGCTCCCAGGCAGATGATACCTGTCCCGGGCCAGGCTGGGCAGGTGGGACTGGTTCTTCTCTTTGTGCTGGTGCCCGTGTCCTGTTACAGCACCAAAGCCTTTCTTGGGTTACAGGGGGGGTGCAGTGTCAAGTGATCAGCCCTGCAGGCTGCTGCTGCTCAGCACCACCTCTCTTCAGCCTCACTCACCCCACGGGCAGTCCCTCCTGCTCCAAAATCCCCTTCACCCTACCAGGTTTGGGTCTTCCCCAGAACTGAGTGTGTAAAGGATGGGGTGGGCAGGGCAGAGCCAGCTGGCTGGGTCTCACAGGTTGGGATGTGAGGTGTTTTGGGTCTGCTGGGCACTGCTGTGTCCCAGCACTTGCAGTGAGAGGCAAAGACACCCGAGGAGTTGGCCAAGGGTGCTGGGAGGCAGCTGAGCACCACAAGGACAGACAGGATGGCCAAGCAGAAATGAGCTGCTCTGAACACTGCTGCAGAGCCAGAGCTTTCCTCCAGCCCCAGGAGAGCTCCACTGTAACCATTAACCTGCCCTCAATTCCATCAGCTTCTCACGGTTACACTGCCTGACCCATCACAGGCACAGTCTGATCAGCCATGGAAGTATCTCAGATGGATGCCCGTGGAGGTCCACCCTGGTGCCACCCAGCAGAGGGTGGCAGGAGCCCTATGGGGGAAGCAGAAACACTTCCCTCCAGCCCTTCCCTGAGCTTCTGCTGGAGCCACCCTGGTTTCCCCCCCCATGGGCTTTCATCTGGGTCCAGAGCAGACACCAGTAAGCTGAGAAGCAGCTTAATTTATTTATGGTGTGCATTAACATGTCCTCAGCTGGGTGCTGTGCATTGAGCAGGGTGGCAACCTGATCAGTGCCAGCCATTGCCCCTGCTGCCAGCGTGGCCACGGCAGCCACCGACCCTTCCAGAACGTGGAGCTGAGGGAATGTGATGCTGTTCTGCTAAAGGGGGAGGAAAGGATGAGTATCCTGCTACCACGACAGCCAGGAAGCTCATGACTGAGCTCCTGTGTCCGCTCTGGTCAGCACTGGTGGGGATGGAGCCTGGGGGAAGACATCTCCAGGCTTTGGGCTAATTTCTTTGCAGAATTCCCTGGTGCCTTTGGTTCTCTCTCTGCATCCCTCTGTGCTCACCACAGTGAAGAAGACATGATGATGATGGTCATGGTGTAATGGTCTAATGGTGAGGAATATGATGAGATAAAGGTTGGACTTGGTGACCCTGGAGGTCCCTTCCAACCATAAGTTCTTCATGATTCTATCCTATGTGCAGAAATGGATGCTGGGGGAGGGAGGATCTGGGTGCAGAGGGGACCCAAGCAGTTAGATGATGGTTCAGCACAGGCTGAGTGTCCCTTGGGGAAGGTGCAGTGAATTAGAGGAGCTGCCTTTGAGTTCTGCCAGGCAAAAACCCTGTGGGCTTGAGCTGGGCTGAGCTGGCCAACAGCCACCACTTTCACAGTGAGTTCCTGCACACCTCGGGCTGTGCTTGGGGGTGGTGGGGCAAGAACCAGCAGCCCATTTACTCCTCCTGAGGATCTGGCTCCTGGAGTCACAGTCCTCATCAAAGGTTGGCTGGAATTCGGGCAGAGAGGTCCCATCCCTGGTGAAATTTGCTTTTGGGGTGTGTCCATGCAAAAAAATGTTAAAGATGTAACTTGATGTTGGAGAAAAAAGCAGATTTATTTGAGAAGCTGTGTTTGCTTTAGAGGCAGCTCCTCAGGGTTTCCCTTTGGCTTTTTGTGGTGGAGGCATTGCAGGGGACAGCTGGATCCCACCCTGAACCCCTGCCATTCGGAGCCCCAGGCACCACCCTGCACGGGTCCCCAAGGTGGTTCTGAGCTCTTGGTTCCTGCTCCACGTGTCTCTGTGGTTCTTGATTTACCTTGCACCTACACACACATTTCTGCCCCTCCTTGAATCTGCAGCAGCTTTCAGTGCACAGCAAAAGAAATGAGACCATCAGAGGAGCTCAGCAGCCCAGTGGTGCCCTGGGGGGGGTGTGAAGAAGTGTTGGCAGCAGGTTGAGGGTGGTTCTGCTCCCCCTCTGTGGTGAGGCCACAGCTGGAGCATTGTGTCCAGTTCTGGGGTCTCCAGTTCAAGAAGGACAGGGAACTGCTTGAGAGAGTCCAGCAAAGGGCTACAAAGATGCTGAGGGGACTGGAGCATCTCCTGAGGAAAGGCTGAGGGACCTGGGGCTGTTCAGCCTGGAGAAGAGAAGCTGAGAGGGGATCTCATCGAGGCTTATCAATATCTCCAGGGGGTGTCAGGAGGATGGGGCCAGGCTCTGCTCAGTTCTCTGCAGCTCCTCACCCAGGGGCTCACTGGCTCCCCTGGAGCTGGGTGGTTTATAAACAAGCTGCAGCTCGGGCTCTGCAGAGCCCATCCTGCCAGTTCCCTTCCAAGGGGCCAAAGGGCACTGGAGCTTTCATGGCTGGCTGGGTAGTTAGCAGAGGGTAATCATTAACCTGCTGAGGACAACCTGGCTTTGTTGGGCCCTTTATCAGGTTATCTGGGTAACAGACCTGGAGAGGATCTGGGTGAGGGGAAGCAATGTTCTGTGTGATTCTGTCTGTCTGTGCTCACAAAATCACAGCTGTCCCAGCACAGGAGGTGGTGACACAGAGGTGACGTGTGTCCCTGCTGCCACGTCAGGCCAGCCTGCTGCTTGTGGAGGTTTGGATTCAGGTGGCTTTGACCAAGTTCCAGCCCAAGACTCCCCAGGAGCTCCTACAGCAGCCCATGGCAGTGTCCCGAAGGAGCCAGAGCCACCAGCTCTCTCCCTCCTTCCTGCACACCCCTGGTCTCTGGGGAGAAGGGTGTAGGTGTGTGAGCAACCTGAGGTCCAGCTCTCCAGAGGTGCTCTGGGAGCCTTGGAGGTGTTGGTGGGCAGGACTCACCATACAGGTCCTTGGCGCTCAGCTTGGAGGCTCCATCCGCTCTGCCCATGCTGCCACTGGAACAGAAGGAAGGTACAAGGGTGCCATCAGCTCCTGGGTCATCTGAACATCTGCTTCACCCTGCAGCTCACACCATACCCAGCCTTGTCCTCCTCACCACACCACGGGTGGGCAGGCTCTGAGTGCCCAGGAGAAGCCGTGCTGGTGGCTCCTGGTGCAACCCAAGCTGTCACCAACCCAGCAGCTGGGAACAAGAGCCAGAGGAGCCCATCTCAGTCTGTCCCCACTGGAGTTACTGTCACCCCCTGGCCCCTGAGAGGACGTTGCTGCTGCAGGGGCTGTGTTAGGGACAGCAGCTCCTGGTGAGTGGGAGGGAGGGGTTGTTAGAGGTGAATGGAGACCCCCGTGTTACACCTGAGTGCACCTGAACCCCAGGGGTAAGTGCCAAGATTCTGATCCCCATTGATGGCCCCACCTGAGGGGTGCTCCTCACGTGTGGAACATCTACCATGGGACAATGTGGGAGGCCATAATTGTGTGGAAACACTGGAGGTTTGGGGGGTCAGGTCCCTAAGCATGGGCTGCATCCCCTGTTGGGTGTCCCCTCCGTGCCTGGGCTGGGGGTAGGGGTGCACAGCCAGCAGGTAACGGGGTTTGATCCAGCTCAGGCCTGGCTGGGGGGATCAAAGCAGGACCTGAGAGGTTTAGGTGCTGTAGTCTGGCTGTCCTGTATGGGGCAGGGAGCCAGTGGGTGGCTGGGGGCTCCTTTCTGCTGTCTCTGTGTCCCCCAGAGGGCAAGTGGTGGTTCATGGTGCTCATACACCTACACCCTGCTCTCCAGAGACCAGGAATGTGCAGAAGGGAGAGAGCTGGTGGCTCTGGCTCCTTGGGAAGCTGCTGTAGCCTGCACACTGCGGGTGGGAAGGCTCCTGGTGCCCTTCTCATCCCTCTGCACCTCACCTGGCATTACCAAGCCACAGCACGTGGGGTGTGGGGCAGCAATGCTGGCTATGGCCACAGATTGTGAGGTGCCCAGCAAGGGTGAAACAACCACCAGGGAGCTGGGGGGGAGGTGGGACCACCTGGAGCATCCCCCTGGGTGGTGGGAGGGAGTGGTGGTGCCAGCCATGAGCGAGGATCTTACTTTGATGAGCCAGGGTTGCTGCTGAGGGATCCCTTGAGACTCATGGCGCTCCGCAGGACGGGCACCTGCAGGAGAAGCAGAGGAGACAGGGTTGGTGATCAAAACCACAGCCAGGTCATCAGGGTGGGCAGGAGAGAGCAGTCAGGGCAGCACGAGGGGGTTTGGCTGGGACACCTCTCACACTCTGACCTGGGCTGGAGATGACACATCCCAGGATGCCTTTCCAGGCCCATTCCCAGCTCCCTCCTCTTGCACACCCCAACCCTGTAATATTTCAGCACATCTTTCTCCAGCAGAGCTCAGCAGGCACCCGTGTGCCCTTTGCCTTTATGGTCCATCAGAAGCCACTGACAAAGACACTGGTGCTGATGACACTGAGTGCCCCGAGTCATTTTTGGTGCCATTATCTCCTGTTATGGGCAATTTTAAGCCCCATTTAAAGCATCCTTAGGAGGGTATTGCCCAGAGAGAAAAGTGGGATAACTGTGGATGCAGCATCAGGATGGAGGGAGGTTCCCTGCCATGGCTGAGTGGTTGGTGAGGGGCAGACTCAGGTCATAGTTGGTTTTTTTCCTCCTCTTTCAGATGAAAATTCTCAATGATGTGGGAGATGTGGGGGAGCTGCAGGAGCTGCTCCGAGAGCAGAGCTGCCAGGGGGGGAAGAAAAGAAGGGAAAACAAGGTATAATGTATGATAAAATCTCAGGGGATGCTTTGTGTTGGCATTTGAGATCTTCACCTCTGCTCCAGAGCAGGAGTTGAAGGAAAGCCAAGACAAAGGCTTCAAGTTTTCTTTATTTTGAGAAGCTGAGGGGCAGCTGCCTGTGGGCTGGGCACTCACCACCTCCTTTTGACTTTGCCTGGCTTGGACCCCCCTCACCTCATTAGAAGGTTGCCAGAATTCAAAGGAATGGCTTTCAAATGCTCACTGCTGGCCTGAAGGAGGAAGTTCATCAGTGTCTGCACTGGGACTTCCTGTGAGGGGACCTTTGGACACACTGGTGTGTGCCTGGGGCTGCCCTGAGAGCTGTCCCTGCAGCAGTGGGGTTGTCTCCGGGTTTTCCTTAACCGAGCTGAGCCTGAGGTGTGTGTGTAATCCCTGGGGAATCCCTGGGAGACACCCCTGGCACCTGGGATTTCCCCTCTGGAGGCTGACTGTCCTGCTGCAGGGCTGCTTGTGTCCTCAGCAGGGATTCCTTATGCATCTTGGGTTTATTCCTTGTGTTGGAAGCACTCGTGGTGTTGTGCCCCGTGTGTTTCACCCCTGTGCAGGGTTGCACACTGTTAGTAGCTCTGCATGACCATGCACACAGGGATGTACAAACTGTAGGATGGACGAGCCCCATGTGGTGGGCTCAGCCTTGTGGCTTTCAGCCTGCCTTGTGTCTCAGCAGTCCTGAGATTGCTGAGGACAGTGCTGAGACACCGTTGGACATCCCTTTGAAGTGCCTTGAGTAGCTCGGGTGTTAAATTCTCCCTTTTTTTCCTCTCTCTTGTGGTTGATACCAGAGCCCACGTGAGCACACTCAGAGATATAAATTCATATCCAGGTTAGAATAGAAACTTGGTGCTTTGCCAGCCTCTCTGAGGGTAATGAAACCCGTCCCTGTGCCCAGCCTTGGGTGCCTGTGAATTTTTTCCTCTGTTAATTGCTGTCTGCTGGTTTCCTTTTACAGCCCTCACACTGTGCCTATCTCCCACATCTCCCTGGGCATTGGCATCAGGTACCCAGGCAAGGTGACGTGTGCCAATAAACCCAGCTCTGGGCTGTTGACTTTGCACCATCTGATTGCTTCAGCCCCAGGCTGAGGAGCAGAGCTGGGAGCAGACTCCGTGGCAGTGGCAGAGGGTGCTGCTCAGCTCCCTGGGTGAAGCTGGAACAGCCACACCAGGAGCCAGTTCTGTATCTCCTGGTGGTAAATGAGACAGCACTGATGGGATGAGCAAGGTGGGATGAGCTCTTGTGCACATGGGCTGGTGGAACTGCCACTGGACCTCCATGGGATGACTTCCCAACACACTGCTTGGAGTGTGTGATGGGAACAGCCACCACCCACCAGACAGGTCCCATTTACACCCTGGTGCTCCAAAAGTCCCCACCCAGCCAAGCAGACACTGTAGCATCAGCACTGCTGGTGTTCCAGTGAGGGGCTGGGTATCAATTGCTCCTCCTGCCATGGCCAATCCAGTACTTCCCAGTCCATCCCAGCACTGGTAAACCCCAGTGTCCCCCTCCCTTTGCCCAGCACCATTGGCAGGTTGTCCTCACTTCCAGGGTGTCCAGAAGAAGGTGTGAGACTGGGAGCAATGCGAGTGCCTGCCAAGTCAGCAGGTCCTTATCCTGCTGGGCTCCCTTCTTTTGATTTATTCATGCTATTTTCACTCTTTAACCTTTGCCTGGTTCTCAGCACTGCTCTAAGGGCCCTGTCTGTGTTCCAACTTGTGCTGATCGAAACGAGGGTGTGGTGTGATGCTGGCCAAGATAAACCAGGACAGAGCCTCGCTCCAGAGCTTTTAATTCACTTCAAATTGCCTGATATTAATTGAATCCAGAGGGGCCACGGGGATGCTGCAAGGGCTGGAGCAGCTCTGCTCTGGGGACAGGCTGAGAGAGTTGGGGGGGGTCAGCCTGGAGAGGAGAAGGCACCGGGGAGACCTTGGGGCACCTTCCAGGGCCTGAAGGGGCTCCAGGAAAGCTGGAGAGGGACTGGTGCCAAGGGCAGGGAGGGATGGGACGAGGGGGAACGGGTTCCAAGTGCCAGAGGGGGGATGGAGATGGGATGGGAGGGAGAAATTGTTTGGTGTGAGGGTGGTGAGAGCCTGGCCCAGGGTGCCCAGAGAAGTGGTGGAGTCACTGTCTCTGGAGGTGTTCAAAGAACGTTTGGATGTGGCCCTTGGGGACGTGGTTTAGTGGTGGCCTTGGCAGTGCTGGGCTGATGGTTGGGCTCAATGATCTTGAAGGTCTTTTCCAACCAGAGTGGTTCTGTGATTCTGTGATCCCCCTGCTCTGCTGTGCTCATACATTATTGTTCTTGTAGCAAATGGGGAGGGATTGTGAAATCTTCTGGACTTTGGAGACTGGACAACTCAAAAATGTGAAGTGTTGGTGTCTGTTTCAGGGCTGTTATTGCTCTTATTGTCACTGTTAGTGACTGCAGCAGCATCTGATGGTTGTGGGTGTCTTTGTCATGGGTCTAAGAGTAACTTTTAGATCAGGTAGAGCGGGCTGGAGGAAGTTTGTTGGTGTTGGGGGCTGCAGAATACAAGGGCTGGTGCTGGAACAACAGTAGAAAAATAGAGCAAAAACCCCAAAACCTTAAAAACTGCCAAGCTACCTAGGAGTGACAGGGAGTTTGTCCTAGTGTGGTCTAACCTGTTGCTAACAGCCCTCACCTGTGTTTCCATCAGTCACCCCCCCTGAAATCTGCCTGCTGGGGTGGGACTTCTGAAATGCCACAGAAGTTGGTATTTAGTCAGGAATATGATGGCATAAAATTGTAGTTAGGAATATAAATAATATAAAAATATAAAACATTTAATATAAAAATATATAAAAATAGTATAAAAATTTAGTTAGGAATATGATGGGGTAAAGGTTGGACTTGGTGACCCTGGAGGTCCCTTCCAACCATAATGATTCTATGATTCCATTGAAATGTGTTTCCCTCCCTGGAGACACAGTTCCAGCAGTGATGGTTTAACCAGCAAAAAGGGGGCTGATGAGGTTTGGTCTCTGTAGCCTGAAGTCATTCTGGACTGGGTTGGCCCACCTGGAGTGATGCCAACCTGCAAAGTGGTGCCTGATGCCCCCTCAGGTCAGCCCCAGGGGGGTGGTGGTGGATGGCACACGGGAAGTGCTCGAGGAGCTGGTGATGGAGGTGATGATGGGGCTTGGGCACTGGGGAAATCCTTGTGATGGGAACACTGGCTGGGGGTCCCACCTGGGGCAGGAGGGGACAGGTATAACATAGAATCATAGAATCATTCTGGTTGGAAGGGACCTCCAGGGTCATCAAGTCCAACCTTTATCCCATCATATTCCTGACCATCAGACCATCAGACCATGGCCTCAAGTGCCTCATCAACCCGTTTTTGAACACCCCCAGGGACGGTGACCCCACCACCTCCCTGGGCAGCCCATTCCAGTGCCCAACCACCCTCCCAGGAAAGAACTTCTTCCCAATATCCAACCTAAACTTCCCCTGATGGAACTTGAGGCCATTTCCTCTCGTCCTGTCATCAGCAACTGGGGAGAAAAGACCAACACCAGCCTCACTACACCCTCCCTTTAGGGAGTTGTAGAAGGTGCTGCTGGGTCTGTGTGTACCTGTGCTGCCTGGCTGGGGCAGGCAGAGCCTCAGCAGGTAACACAAAGCCTTGGCTGGAAACATTAGCTCTGACCACACGATGTTATCATCAAACTCCCCAAGACAACAAAGTGCTGTCTGTTGGGTTGCTGGGTGTGCTCACCAGGGAATGTCACGCTGCTGAAAGCTGTGACAAACTGTCCTGCTGGTGCCCACAGGGAGCACAGGCTCTGTGCTGTGTGTGTCCTGCACTGTCCATGCTCCAGGCAGCCCCTCTGATCCTTGGGAGTGTCCTGCCCACCCCCACGAGCTGTCCTGCCCGCTGGTGTGGAATGGGAGGTCCTGGCAGACAGCCAAGGCTCCAATCCCACCTCAATCCACTGACAAAACAGCCTTTGGGTGTTGGTGGGACACTGGGATCTGCGTGCTCAGTGCTCCTCAGGTGGCACCAGGAGATCCAAATTCACATGATCTGGTTCAGTTCTCTCAAACGCTTGTGAGATGAACCCTGGGAGCCTAGGGCAGAGCTGAGAACTTACCCCAGCTCTCTTGTGTCCTGGTCCAGTGTCCTAATGATGAAACCACCCTTCTCCTGCCTTTACCTGCTTTTCTGAGCCTGCCAGTCAGGGCTCACCAGAAATCAGACCTGCTTGGTGGCATTTCTGCCAAGAACATGCACTGGTGCAGAACATTGGCTTTGGGTCAGTCAGGAGGCATCAGGGGAACCCCAAATCCAGAGCCAGGAGTCTGACAGCCAAACAACTGTGCTCTTCCTTTGTGGAAGTGAGCATCTTGTCCCAGCTGACATTTCCCAACCTGCCTTTGCAAATCAGGCTTTGCAAATGGTGGCTCAGTGGGCCCAGGTCAGAGCTTCCTGGCTGTTCTAACTGGTGATCCCTGCTGTGGAATGGGGGACACTTCCAACCAGGATTCTCAGAGTCTGGGGACCCCAGGAGTGCCCATTCCTACCTGCATTGTTTGGGATGGCTGTACAGTGCCCCAGGTTTTGGGCAGTGGTGAGTCCTGTTGTCCTTTCCTTCCTCCCTCCCACCCATGGCACCCTTTGGAATGGTCTCTCCAGTGACTCGAGGTCACAGGTCCCTTTGGGAAGATGCTGGCCCCCGTGGGAGAGGGAGAGGGAGATGATGTGTAGTTCAGGGTGTGCATGGCACTTGTCATGGTAGTTATGGGTCACAGGCAGTGGGTACAACCTGCTCAGTGTGTGGAGAAACACTCCCTGCCCTGCACAGAGCATTTCTCACATCGTGCAGATTCTCCAGAAGAGAAGCACCTGGGTAAATACAACCCAGCCCAGGAGGTCAGTGCAGGTCTGAGCAGAGAAGAACCCAGGGTTCTTTAGGCTCCATGGGAGAAGCAGCAGCAGCTCTGTTAGCCTGAGGCACCTCAGATCTCCAGCCACCCCCCTGCCAGCTGAGATTCACCCCAATTGCTGCTTTTGGTTTGTTTTCTTTTGGTTTTGGGCACAGTGCTGTGCCCTTTCCTGCTGTGCCCCAATGCTGCAGAGCATCAGGGCTAACCATCAGGTAGAACCATTGCTGAGGAGCACACCCCAGTAGCCTGTGTCCCTTCCACTCACTGCCTCAGACACAGGAATTTGAAATTCCCCAGAAATTCCTGGGGAGATGTGTGGGCAGAGTGACCCAGGAACACCCACACGCCTGGAGAGCCCCTGGGAGAGCACACACAGCCCTGTGGGATTGCACTGGAGATGTGGAGACAAAACATCTGCTGCCCTTACTGTGGATCCCCCACGGGGCTGGAGTGGAGACCTGGAGGGTCATGGTGAGAGACACAAACTGGTACCAGGGAGCAGAAGTGTCCATATTCACAGATTGCTGATGTGAGCCACAAACTGCCTAGAGAGCAGGGGAAGTCACCCCTCGTGTCCCCAAACACACACACACTGTGCACAGCTGTCCCCAGTCCATAGGTGACCCCCCTGCAGTGCTGGGGCCAGCTCTGGGGTCCCCAACAGAAGGACATGGAGCTGTTGGAGAGAGTCCAGAGGAGGCCATGGAGATGCTCCAAGGGCTGGAGCAGCTCTGCTCTGGGGACAGGCTGAGAGAGTTGGGGGTGTTCAGCCTGGAGAAGAGAAGGCTCCAGGGAGACCTTGGAGCACCTTCCAGTGCCTGAAGGGGCTCCAGGAAAGCTGGAGAGGGACTGGTGCCAAGGGCAGGGAGTGATGGGATGAGGGGGAACGGGTTCCAAGTGCCAGAGGGGAGATGGAGATGGGATGGGAGGAGGGGATGAAGGTGGTGAGACCCTGGCAGAGGTTGCCCAGGGAAGTTGTGGGTGCTGGAGGTGTTGAAGGCCAGGTTGGATGGGGCTTGGAGCACCCTGGTGTGGTGGGAGGTGTCCCTGCCCATGACAGGGGGTGGCACTGGGTGAGCTTTGAGGTCCCTCCCAACCCAAACCAGTCTGGGATTTGATGATACTCAAACAGACCTTGATTTAGGTCCAGGTCAGGAGCTCGGGCAGTGCTGGAGGCTCTCGGTGCCCACAGGGGTTGGGCTGGGAGGGGAAGGCTCTGCAGGCTGCTTGAACCAAACTGGGAGCTTTTGTATTCCTGCCAGGAGGCAAAACCTCCCTTCAGGAAACAACCCAAAGCAAGTCTAGACAGTGCCTGGCTCTATAAATACGCCGGGAAATTGCCCAAGGAGCCACAGGCTCCGTGAGCTTGGGAAAAAGCTGGAAGCTGACTCCACCAGCCCTCTGAAGGACATTTGCTGAGTCACAGCTCCTGGATTCACACTTCTCCTCTCTGCTGGGGGCCCCCACAGGCTCCAGGTGGAGGGAAAGCACGGGGCAGGTTGGGGGTTGCTGTGTGGCCATGAGCCCCTCTCGTGCCAGAGGCAGAGCTGAGCGTGAGCTGTGCTGGGGCTGAGAACCAGGCCTGGGAAGGGCATCCCGAGGGTGGAGGATATGCTGCTGGAGAGGTGGGAGGAGAGGGATGAGCACAGCTCGTGTGAAAACTCATTAAATGGTTTAGAGTGAAAAAAACCAGGTCAAAACCTCCCGGATGGGAGAAAGTGGAATGTGAGACACTCGCGTTCCCCGGGAATGAAAAGCCAACGTGAGCTGTTCCCAGGCTTCCCGGGAAGGGAGGAGCACTGGGGGGATTTTGTAGCTCTTTCCTCTGTCCTGTTTTCATTTGTGCCTCTGTGAGCAAAGGCTGGCCCCTGCCACCACCCAGATGGGAGCCGTGGGGAGGACAGAGCCCTGGGAGGGGGCTGGTGGTGACCATAGGAGGAGGCTGGTGGTGGCCATGGGAGGCTGGTGGTGACCATAGGGGGGTCGTGGTGGCCCTGGGAGGCTGATGGTGGCCCTGGGAGGCTGATGGTGGCCCTGGGATGGTCTGGGCAGGCTGGAGGGCTCCAGCTGTCACGTCCCAGTGCACACCTGGTACCCAGAAGGTTTGCTGGAGAAAAGCACTGGTGGTTGTCATGCTGAAGGTTTCCCTGCCCTGCGTCCTCATTCAATCACCTCCCCCAGGTGATCCCTTTTTCCAAGCCTGCTGCTGGACTCCTGGAGCAGGATCACGGGCAGCAAGAGGGCTGTGATGGTGATTTTTAGGAGGAGGGGAGGATTTGAAACTGTGACTCTGCTGTTGAAAGGGATCCTGTTTGTTTTCTCTGGGCAGAAATCAGGCCCCAGACATCAGGCCAGTGAAAACAGGGAGTGACTCTGTGTGTGTCATGGTCCAGAGCAGGACGGGTGAAGGGCCAAGGCACTGCCCTGTTCTGCTCCAGCCCAGCCCCAAGGAGGCATTGAACTGTCCCTCTGTTGGAGTCCCCAACACCAGAAGGACACGGAGCTGTTGGAGAGAGTCCAGAGGAGGCCACGGAGATGCTCCAAGGGCTGGAGCAGCTCTGCTCTGGGGCCAGGCTGAGAGAGTTGGGGGGGTTCAGCCTGGAGAAGAGAAGGCTCCAGGGAGACCTTGGAGCACCTTCCAGTGCCTGAAGGGGCTCCAGGAAAGCTGGAGAGGGACTGGTGCCAAGGGCAGGGAGTGATGGGACGAGGGGGAACGGGTTCCAAGTGCCAGAGGGGAGATGGAGATGGGATGGGAGGGAGAAATTCTTTCCTGTAAATATCTCTCATTTCTCTTCTGGCTTTTCCAGCCTTGGAGGACCCAGCAAAGGGCTGGCGCTGGTGGGGTAGGACAGGCTGGTGGCCAGGGGCTGGGAAGGTGTGAGGGTCCCTGCTGCTGAGGCTCTGACTGAGGGCTCAGCAAAGTGTGCTTGGTGGTGGGATTTCAAGGGAAAAAGCCAGCGTGCTCAGGGCTGTCAGGTCCACACTTGGAAGGTGGTGGCATGTTTATGCAAAGCACCCATAACAAAGCTGCTTCTTCCAGAGCTTCAGAGCTTCTGGAAATCTGGTCCAGCCACGTCTACACTGAGAACACACCAATAATACTGGGGTGGTCCTCAGTAGCCCCCTGGCTGTCAGTCCTGGGGCCACATGGGTAGGTCAGACTGGCCTTTACTGTCACAAGGGCTTTGAGCTGATCACTGAAGTGCCTTAATTGTTCACTAAACAATTACTTTAATGTGTAAGTACAGTGACCCCACCTCCTATTAACGCTGGGCAATCCTTGCAGCTGGCCCTGGCTCTCCTGGTGTGTTCCTGCTGTCCCAGGAGCCCCGTTAGGACAAATAAAGAACGATTCAAAAAGGATTGGGGAGCTGATTCACTTCCCATGTCCTTCACAGCCTCAGCCCCGTGACACCTAAACCTGACCACTGCTCACCTGGCCAGTGCCAGCCCAAACAGGGCTCCAAGGAAGGACCCAGGGTGGTGTGTCTGGTCCCTGGCCAACCCTCCAGAGGGACAGAAGGACTCTGGTTTGTAAATCAGCTCCTCTGTGCCAACCCGTTCGTGAGCAAGGCAGAAGCGTTGAGGTCGTTGAGATGTTTCCACCACCTCCTCCTACAGGAGGGGCATTTTTGGTTACTCCCTGCAAGGCTGATTCACTCTCCTGGCAGGAGTTCAGGCATGCAGCAGGATGGCCCGGGAGCCAAGAGCTTTTTCTCCATCAGAAAAAGGCTTCTTGTTAGGCTGAGAGCTGCTCTGGGGTCACGTTCAGCTTTGGTTTGTCTCTGGCTTGACCAACTTGAGGTCTTTGGGGTTGGAATGGGATTGGTGAATCTGAGCCAGGAAAATCTGAGCCAGGAAAATCTGAACCGAGTGAAAACCCTGCATGGGGAGGTCACACTGTGGTGTCTTCCCCCAAAGCAGGGCAGGGGGCTCCAGCCTGTCCCCCTCTGCCTGTGCCAGTGAGAAGCTGTTTGGCTCTGCTCACCCTTTCCAAGCAGTCGGGCTTGGGGCAGCTGATACTTCCATAATTCCCATTCCCTGCTGTAAAACTTGCCCTGGGGTTTTCGCTGGGAGGGTGGAGTGGGAGGTCTGAGGGAGGAGATTCATCTCAAACATCAACTTGAAGGCTTTTCCAGCCTTCTCTGGGCTGATGGTGGTGAGGTTCATTGCCATCTCCTCCCACCCCATTTCGTGCTTCCTCCTCACATCCTCTCTGTGTATTTTTGGCCACTTGCTCACAATTCCTGTGAGCTAAAGCTTGGCACGTGGGAGCTTGGCTCTGAGTGTCACTGCAGGGCAAACAAACTGTGCTCAGTGTAACCAGCTCGGGGACCTGGTGGTAACGGTGCTGCCAGAGACCTGGCAGGGTCCAGGTCAGCTTCTGGG
>VZRW01008366.1:114627-131062 GCA_013398125.1 Aegotheles bennettii
GGGGGGGGCATTGCCTACAGGGTGTGTTCAGCCCCTTGGGGGCTCTGAGCAGGCACCTTCCCTTGGATGGAGGTGACAGCCACATCTCTCGGGCACTGCAAGCACAGAGGGTGAGCAGTGATGTGCCCAGGGGCTGCTGTTGGGTTCCTCAACCCTCTGAGATGCTGCGAGGGCTGGAGCAGCTCTGCTCTGGGGCCAGGCTGAGAGAGTTGGGGGTGTTCAGCCTGGAGAAGACAAGGCACCGGGGAGACCTTGGAGCACCTTCCAGTGCCTGAAGGGGCTCCAGGAAAGCTGGAGAGGGACTGGTGCCAAGGGCAGGGAGTGATGGGACGAGGGGGAACGGGTTCCAAGTGCCAGAGGGGAGATGGAGATGGGAGGGGAGGGGAGGGAGAAATTGTTTGGTGTGAGGGTGGTGAGAGCCTGGCCCAGGGTGCCCAGAGAAGCTGTGGCTGCCCCTCCCTGGCAGTGTTGAAGGCCAGGTTGGATGGGGCTTGGAGCAGCCTGGTGTGGTGGGAGGTGTCCCTGCCCATGGCAAGGGGGTTGGAACTGGGTGAGCTTTGAGGTCCCTCCCAACCCAAACCAGTCTGGGGTTCTGTCAGCAAAGTTTGCTGGAGATTCCTGGTATCCACCCCTGGGGATGCCATTAGACACAGCAATCCTGTTCTGAGAGTTCCTCTCTCCTGCTTTTAAACCCCTTGATTTTCACTCAGCTTCAGCCCTTCCCACCCTCCTGCCACCCCTGGCCACCACCTCATCCCCAGCACTGTGACCCCGAGCAGGAACCAATGGGGCTTGAACCCCACTGCCCCAGCACGTGTGTGTGGAGCCTCCCCCTGCGTGGCCAGGCAAGCTCTGGGCTTTTCCAGGGCCATCAGCTCTGATCTGGGCTGGCTTCCTGAGGTCTGGGCTGGCAGTGAAGCAGCCACACTGCGTGGCTGGGGCCAGCAGAAGGGATTGTGCAGCCAATTCCACACGAACCACAACGGTCCCATGGGAGATGGTTCCAAACCCAGGACTAAATGTGTTCCCTTTGCCCTTTGTTTGGTGTAGAATAGAAGGATGTGTGGGGCTGGGCTTATCACAAGGATTGAAATGGCAGTTTCTAATCTTGCAGTGCAGAAATGTTTTAACAACCTTGCCACAAAAATATTTAAAATTAATCAGCAGCAAGGGCAGGGGGGGGAAATCCCAACTGGTCCCAGCAGGGTGGGAGTCTGGGGGGCAGTGGGAGAAACCAGGAGGCTTTGCAGGGCTGGGAAGGGGAGAGAAGAGCTTCCTGTGATGCCTTAAAGAGGAGTGGTCTCACTGACAGGTCCCCCATGCCCACGGGGGCTTGGAGTGGGGATTTCCAGCCCCAAAGCTCTGCTGGGGGAGGTGAAGGAGCTGCTCTCTCAGTGCTGCCCAGGGAGGTGGTGCCATCTCAGTTCTTGGAGGTTTGCAAGAAGAGACTGAGGAAAGCCTTGTGAACCTGGTACAAGCTGTTTGGGTGTCAGAGCTGGCCCTGCTTTTGGGTAGGACTGGAGATCTCCGAGGGTCTGAAGGACCCTGTGGACCTCAGAGAGGAGGAGCAAGGAAGCCCTTTTACTCCAGGTGGGCAAGCTGTGTTGGCAAGGGTTGGGGCTGCTGTCCTGCCAACACTGGCTGTGTGGATTCTCCTGCAGCCAAAGGAGGAGGCAGGGGTGGTGTTCACCACAACCCATGAGCTCTCCTCACTGGACTTCAGAGTGCCACGGGTCTGTGGGTCACCTTGGGAGCAAGAAGTGGTTGGCAGGAGCAGGGTTGTATCTGAATGTGCACATTGAAGGACCTGGCATGTTGTGGGAAGGACGTTTTGAAGGCAGGGGCAGGTGGCCATGAGAGCAGAGGAATAGGGGTGGGTTTGAGAGGGACAGGGGGCCTCTGACTGACCAGAGAAACCAAAGTCCTTTATCCTTCAGCTCAGCAAACATCAGCCTTCCTGACAGCAGAGACAGGATCCTGGTAGCCAGCCCTCCTGAGCAGTTCTGTCAGCTTTCCATAAATCCCTGTGTGTGTCTTTTTTAGCCCTTTTGGTGATTCCCCTCCCTGGCCTGGCTCTGGGGGGAAGCAGCTGCCTGCCAGAGGTTGTCACCAGCCTTTCCTGAAGATGCTCCTCCTGGGGCATCTCAGCTGGTGGGGCTCCCAAAACACTGCTCCTGGTGTCCTCCAGCCAGGTCCTGCTCAGTCCTGCCCTGTGGCACTGGCTGCTGGCAAGAGATCAGTGTGGGCTGACTGCTACCTGGGTGTCCTGACTTGGCAGGCAGCTCTTTGAGCTCCAGTTGTGGGGCAGCAGGATGCTGAGACAAGAGGATGGGAGTAGCAGCCACCCCTGTGGTGCTGGGTGCTCTGTGAGCAGTGTCTAGGAGATTTTCAAGAAGAGACTGAGTAAAGCCTTGTGCAACCTCGTGTAAGCTGTTTGGGTTTCAGAGCTGGCCCTGCTTTGGGTTGCACTTGTCTGGGCAGGGAGTGATGGTGGTGGAGCTGGCACCGTGCACCGAGCTCGAGGGAAACACCAGGGGCTGCCGGGGGTGGTGGCAGCCCAGGTCTCTCCTGCAGTTCCTCTCCACTGCTTTAGATCGTTCTGAGCTGGGACCCTTTGCTCAGAAGGCCTTGGCAGGCAGGGAGCAGGAGCAGGAGCGTCTCTATTGCAGTGCCAGACGTGGAGCAGATGTTCTGGGGACCTGTCTGGTCTAGTTTGCATGCTTGTGTGGCAGGCGGGCTTCAACTGCTCAGCTGGTTTCTTCCAGCCACCCTCTGTCCTCACTTCCTAGGCTCTCATTAAACTCGCACAGCTCTTCCTTCCCCTGAGCAGTTGCTGGAGCTGGAGCTCCTCTCCTCCCTTCCCTCCTCCCTTTTGGCTCAGCAGAGCCAGAGGCAGCTGCCTGGACACGGGGTGGCCCATCACCCATCACCCATCACCCGTGCTCAGTTCCTGCTCGGGTGGCAGCTTGGGAGCAGACACTTGGCTGGAGCACCTGCAGATGCCCAGAGGAGAGGACAGGAGCAGGACACGGGGAGCCTCTCTGCAGTTTCCCAGCCCCCAGCAGTGGGATTTAAGAGCTCTCAGTATCTTTTTTTCATCCCTGAACTTGTCCAACTGGGTTTGGGCAACCTGTGCCAACTTGTGACGTGGGTTCTCCCCCAGCTCCTTTTGTTTGTGCCACACTTGCCAGCTGCCAGTCCCGTGGGATGCCCCCCAGCTCTGTTACCAGTAAACAACTGTTCCAGTGTTCTCCATGCCATGGGCACTGCTGCAGGTCTGCAGGAGAGCAGCACCTCGGCTGTCTCATCCCAGCTGCAGAGGATGGAGGTTTCATAACTCCCGTCACGTACACGGGGCCCTTCCTCCTGTGTTTTGAAGCCCAGTGCAGAGGAGCAGTGGGTGCTTCCATGTCAAGAGGATTGCTCAGGCAGCCACTGATGGCCTGACCACACCTAGGGTGTTACCTGCAGAGACCAGACACGAGGAGCACAGCTCTGGTACATTCACTCTCCATTTATCCTGCTGAACCTGCTCCTGCCTGCTTCAGTGCAGGGGCTCATCTGACTGAGCTGCAGCTCTTCTGGCATTTTTCATATTTTTTTTTCAGCTGGTGAAACTTTATCAACCTTTTTTCTCAAGCAGCAGCAACTCACAGCACCAACCCTGCAGCCCCACGATCTGTAGTGAACCCCCAGAGCTTTTCTGGCACCTGCCCTGCCCTGCCCTGCTCCTTCTATTGCAACAAAAAAGGGGGGGGGAAATCCAACCCAACATTTTCCCTGTGTTATTCACACCCAGCCCACTCTGGCTTCACTGGAGTGCCCGGTTGGAGTGAGCACATGCCTGGATGCTGGGCTGGACCCTCCCTGAACCACCATGGGTTCTCCACCACTGAAACCCTGCAGGGCCAGCTGGAGGATGCTGACTTACACCACGTGGGAATCAGCTCTCTGACTTCAGTGGGGTGAATCTCTGTTTCCATAGCTCAGGTGTCCTACCCTCCTCCTGCACTTGAAGAGGTTGTGTTCTCCAGTGTTGGGAACACAGAGGTGAATCAGCAGGGCACCTGCCTGCGTGGTCACGTCCCAAACCCATCTGGAGATCATCTAGAGATGCTGGCGTGCAGGTGGTACCAGACTTCACTGCCAGCCCAAGGAACCTGACTCTTCTCATGTGGATCTGAGCATGGATCAAGGCTGTTAAAGTCCATCTGATTCCACCCAGAGGATTTGCTTCCATCACAGAAGCCCTGCCTGTGTCAGATATTAAGGACTGGAATCTCAGCAAGGGACAATGTTGTGGTCAGAGGACAGGGACTGAGGAACCATCCCCTACGACCCAACCTCACGCCAGGCAAGCAGCCCCACACCTGCACAGCCTGCTGGGACACACGTTACTCCTCTTCCTCCCTCAGGGAGTTTGGAAGCCCCATATCTGGAGGTAGGAGCAATGCTGGGAGCCATCAGGCACTGAAAACAAGCCCAACCACCTGGCTGTGTGAAAGTGGGTGTTACAGATTAACCAGGGACAGGGCCATCCACTCCTTCCCCAGGGGAAAGCAGGAATGTCTTTCTAGGGAACAGAGAGGTTTTAATTAGCACTCCCTTCTCCATAAAGCCTGGCTCTCCTGCTCGGGCTCCTCAGCTGAACACAGCTATAATTAAGAGGCAGCAGTGTGGGGAAGCAGAGCAGGCTCCAGCCTGTGATTTATTAAGGGATGTCGGGGGTGAAATTGCCTTTCCCTCTCCTCCTCTCCCCAGTGTTGTTATAAAGGGAACTTACTGATAAAAGGAGTGTCCCAGGCCAAGGCAAAGGGACACCGCTGTGTCCATCTACAGCAGAGTCTCTGCTTGTTCCTCCACTCAGTTACTGCTGAAAGCCTCAGACCTGACTTGGTGTCCTCAAGTCACAGTTCTGGCCTAAACCCCTGCCCTCTGTGACCCCAGAGGAGTCCTCTTGGTGGCAATGAGGAGTGAGTGGCAGGGCAGGGCAGGACAAGTCACTCGCGTTGGGGTGGGTCAAGGGTTGGGTGTTTGGGCTTTGTGTTGGGTATTTATGGGCAGTTTTTGGGTGTTTGGGCTTTGTGTTGGGTATTTGGGCTTTGTGTTGGGTATTTGTAGGTCAGGGATTGGGTGTTTGGGCTTTGTGTTGGGTATTTGTGGGCAGTTTTTGGGTGTTTGGGCTTTGTGTTGGGTATTTATGGGCATTTTTTGGGTATTTGGGCTTTGTGTTGGGTATTTGTGGGCAGTTTTGGGGTATTTGGGTTTGTATTTGCTGGTTCAAGAATCTGGAGGAGCTCATGGCTTGGTGTGGCAACTCTGGTTCTGGCAGCCAACACCTCCAATGCATTAAAAGGTTAGAACTGTCCCAGCTCCCTGAAAGTTCCCACTCCTGGTCATCTGCAGTGAGAGGAAAGTTGTGTGTGAGCAGTCTGGAGGAGGGTGATGTTGCCTCGGACCGTGCCTGTTCCCTTGATCTTAATCTGGGTCCCACCAGTGGCAGTGTTTCCCTTCCTGAATTACTCATCGTGGGGCAGTGTGACTGCTGGGTGCCTGAACTTTGGTTTATTGCTGCTCAGATGGGCTGCACTTTACCTCTGCAGGGTATAAATCTGGACAGGCTGAGACTGATAACACGGGGAGGAGGCGAAGGAAAAAGGAAGCAGGAAGAGCAAAATTCAAAAAAGTTCAAATTAGGAGAAGTTTTTGGGGGCCCCAACTGGAAACCAGAGAAAAAAAGGAAAGCATTCACTGGCCCTGTGCAAGGTGGTGGTGAGAGACCCCAGTGCACCAGATGTGGAGCATTACTGCTCCACCAGCCATCCAGAGAGCTTCATCCAGGGCAAGGCTGGGTCAGAGGCCTGTGAGCCAGGAGGGCTCAGCCAGAGCTGTTGCAAAAAAGACCCTTCCTGCCCTGGGTCTTGGTGCTCAGCTCCTCCATCCCAGCTGAAAAGCCTGAGAGGAGCCGTGGTGGTGTCCTGGGAGTGGGGGAGGAGAGGTGAATAGATGGGCTGATGCTGTGGTCGGGGTGTGGGATGTGCCCCTGGCACCTGAGATGGTTTCTGGTGTGTGAGATGTGTTTGTCCACCTCAACAGGGCAAGGAAAACCTTTGTGGGAGATGCTGTGAGCTTCACTTGGTGCTTCAAACCAAACCAGGGCTGAAGTACCTTGTCTGGCTGCTTCAGCCCCTGTGACTTCCCCTCGTTGGCTTCCTCTTCCCATGGGCTGGGAAGTGTTTGCCCAGCAGGACCTGGGTGGCAGTGAGCACATCCCAGTAACTCCCTGGGGAGCACCTGAGGAATGGCAGTCAGGGCTGGGCTCTCCTGGGGAACTGTGGTGCAGGTGAATGGGGAAGATCTCCAACCCGGTCCAGCGCTCAGCTCCACACCCTCCCCTCCCTTCTTAACTGCTGTTCCTCCTGATTTCTCTGGATGCCCAGGAAATGGAAGTAGCAGGGATTTTCTGGCATTGTGCATTTCAGGTTCCTGAGTGGCACCGTCCCCAGCCCAGGAAGCCTGGATGAGCTCTGGCCTTGTGCACAGAGGTGGCCTTGTTCACATGGGAGCAACGCAGTGACACTGATGGCACCTGGGGGGTCCCCAGCTCCTTGGTGGTGATTTGATGCAGGGGAACTGGATATTTTAGGGATGGGTGGCAGCACTTTTCCCCTGAGCTTGTGGTTCATGGCCACCCCCTGTGTGAAAATCCTTGATGTTCCTCTCTGCTGTAACCCTGTGGTGGGTGCAAAGTTGGGTGTTCTGTGGGCAGGTGGGGATCTGGGAGCTGAACTGTGATCTTGGGCCCCCTTGGATGTCACCTCCTGTGTCACTCAGGCACTGTGCAGCACCCGGTGCCATTTCTGATGGTGCAAGGAGCCTTCTGCACCACATCTGGATGAGCAGGGAGAGTTTGAGAAGGTCCCACCCTTCCCATCCCTTGGAGTGGGAGGTTTGGACACCTCCTGAGTGGGCAGGGCAGTATTTTTTTCTGGGTGCCTGCTGAGCCTTGGACAAAGCAAGGTGGTTCAGGTGGCCATGCTGGCAGCATCACGTGCTGCTGGACCTGCTGGGTGCTGCATGCAGACACCCTGCTGCTGATAAAGCAGCACAGGAAACCATCCCAGTCACTCCAGGAAGTCTGTGGACTTCCCTGGGCACTTGGCTTGGGGAACACTACGGAAGGCTCATGAGGCTGGACTTTTTGGAGGTCGATTGTTGCCAGTCAGATCAAACTCCTGGGCTGAAGGCTGCGTGCCAACATCTGCTCTGGAGTGAAGAGCAGCCCTGCTGGTCATGGAGTAGTCGTGAGGCCACACAAGGGGCAAACCACTGAGTCAAGCACCAGGAGGGACATCATGGCATGGGAGAGGGAAAGCAAGTGGAGAGTGTGATGGAGACACAGCCCCAAAGCAGCACCCACCCCAGGATCCAGCCTGCTGGGAATAACACTCCGAGGCTCCCCCACGCACTCAGCTTCGCACCCGGACTGATTTCCTATGGATGTTTCTCCAGCCCACACAAGCCAACATACACATTCTGCCTGTTCCACTGCTTTCTTTGTCTACCACAAGGACTGAGACCTCCAGAGTCCTTCAGCACTTCAGAATCTCTTCTGAATCTCTCTCACGTCCAGCCTGAGTTAAGAGCCCTCTGCTCCCCAGCACCTTCAGAGCCATCTCACCAAGGGGCAGATGCTGAGGAACATCTGGCAGGTTTGGCCCCAAGGCCATCCCTCAGCAAGGTCTCTGCCCCTGGATGTCCAGCCTGGTTACTCCACCGGAGCAGCACTCGCTGGCTTGGGTTCCTCCTGGCAACCTCTCCCTGGCTCTGCATGCCCTTGGCTGGAGCTGGACAGACAGCCCCAGTGGGACAGCCTGACAGATGGTGGCTGTTGTTGACACTGGTGCAGACAGCACCTTCTCCGTGGGGCACCTGCACACATGCCAGTGGCTCCTGCCCACCTCAGCAAGCTGCTCCCTGATCCACGGGCAGATGGAGCCCCAGAAGCAACAACCTGTAGGACCTTCTGCACCTCTTCAGGGCTGGGCTGTGTCACCCTGACTGACAGCAAGATGTTTGCAGTCAACGAATGTGGACACTGAAGGATGGAGCCACGGCCCAGGAGACATTTCCTCCTCACCTCTGCCTTGTTGTCTCTGCCCACCCTCGTGCTGGGTGGTGCCTGGTGGAGGGGCAGAAAGCCAAGGACTGGACACATCTCTTGGCAAACTGTTTTACCACCCGTGCTTCACCCTCCATGCCAGCTGTCTCTGGTGCTTCACAGACATCCAGCTCAATGACACCAGCACTCAACTTGTTCTCAGGTGCCTGACAGCACCCCCCAGTCCCTCTGAGCTCCGTCGTTATGGGATGGAACCACCCTGTGCGTGCTGGAGGGCTGGGACCCAGCCAGAAGAGCACCCAGTCCTCAACCAGCCTGGCTTCCCAACACTTCCCCAGCAGCAACCAGCAGCAGGTACGACCCAGACGCGATGGAGATCGAGCTTCACCACCACTTTAACCTTGGCTTTAAGCATCTTTTAACCCTTGGTGTTTAAGCAGAAGGGCGAAGCAATGACTTTTGCCACCCACAGACACGTTCCCACCATGGATCCCAAGTCCCCCTGCACAGTCAGGTTTTAAAGGGCTCCTGGAGCTGACGCTGCTGCCTGCCCTTGCTGTGGGTGCAGGACTCCTTTTCCTCCCTGGTCAGCTGAAACTCAATCACTCATCGGGGCCAGGGCTGTGCCGCTGCGCGGTGCAGCTGTGGGTGGAACCCTGCGTGGGGCTGTGCATCAGCCAGGGGCTGGGCCTGCTGCTGCCATCCCTTTAACTCAGGAAAACTCCTTTTCCAGGGGCGGATCCCACCGAAGCAGCCCAGCAACCACCCATGGATCTGGATCTGCTCCCTGCTTGGTGCAGTGCCCCAGAGCAGCCCAGCAGCGCAAGCGTTACTCCCCGTTGCCCTTATTACTGCAGGGCAATCACCGTGGTTTACTACTGTGCTGTCTCACAGTCATTTCCAGTCTTTAAAAATAACACCAGTGGGAGGATCTGTCCCTGAGCCTTGGCCTCGGCGGAGTTTGCACCGGCGTTTTCCAGGCAAATAAGTGAAAGGGGACAGGAGAGCTGTGCTCCGACCCGTGAGTGCAGGGAAAAGCTCCCGGGGAGCTGGAGCTGTCATGGGAGGGGATGGGGCAGCTCGGAGGGAGCCTTCCCTCTGCTTTGGAATGGGGTGAGGGATCTTGCCAAGGTCACGGGCACCGCCAGGAATTGTCTCGGCACACATCCCGGACGGAGGGGAGCCCGGGGTTTGCAGGCAAACACGGCTCAGAACTCCAGGCTTGGTGAGGAAGAACAGGGGGAAAAGCCCCATCCCGTGCCAGACAAACATTTTCCTGCCAGGAAAATGCCACCCGCGGGGTCTGGCCCGGGGAGGAATCGCAAGAACGGGAACCAAACCCAGAAAACGATGGGAAAATCACCTTTTCCAGGCTTTAAAAACCACCAACACCACCACAGAGCCAGGCAGGGATGGTTATCCCTGCTCCCCAGTCCCTTCCGCAGCGTGGGGTCAGCCCAGGGGGGTTCTGGGGGGGGGTGAGCAGGGACTCACCGGTGCTGGGACCCCGCTCTCGTCTCCCGCAGTGCCCGTGCGTCCCGTGCCCTCCTACTGTGCTCCTGCTGCCATCTCCAGCTGCTCCGATCCCTCTGCTCCCGTGCTCTGCCCCGAGGATGGAGGGGGGAGAGGCAGAGCCCACCCGGCGCCTTGGCCTGGGGGTCCCCGCGCCGCTGCCGTCCCTCGGCCCTGCCGCGCCGCTGCCGCTCGCCCCGGTTGTCTGCGAGCAGGTGACAGAGGTTTCTTGGCAGAGGAGAGAGGAGGGGAGGGATGTGGAGCAGGAGAGGTGGAGCTGGGACCCGGAGCAACAGGTTACTGAGTAACCAGGAGCCGGCTGCATCCTCGCCAGGCGCCGGGGGCAGCGGGGCCTTCGCCAGCTCCGGGGGGACCGAAGGCCGCGGTGCTGCCCGGCAGGGACGTGTGAAATTCCAGGTTCCTTCCACCCCAGGACATTTGGTGCCCGAAGGGGAGGCGGAAGGAGGCGAGGGAGCACTCGGAGCTGGGTTTTCCATCGGCAGGGAGGGAGGGGATGTGCTCCCCATCGCCTGCTGGGGGAACAAGGCACCTTTTGTGCTGCCCGGTGCTCTCCTCCGCAGCTCCACAGCAGCCCTTTGCCTCCAGCTCTGCTCCCTCCTGCTCCCTGCCAGCAGGCAGAGGTGCCATGGGATGCAAGGAGAGGACGAAACGTTGGAGCAGTGGAGGGTGAGGAGCTGAGCCCCCTCCCCAGGCACCCCACTCCATGGCACTGTGCTCCTCAGGGTTCCACGGCCACAAAGCCCCTCTGTCTGGCCTCAGCTCCACCAGGAGCTGGCAGGAGGTGGTGGGGCCTGGCCATGCCACGTGGCTCAGCCCCACACTTCAGCCCCTGGCCCTGGGCAGAGGTAAGAGGTGGCTTTGGCAGAGCTGTGCCAGGGTTATAGTAGGGAGAGGAGGGTGGTCACTAAAGCCACCTCTGGAAGGAACTGAGGTGAAGTGATGGCCATGGCACAAGAAGGCAGTGGTCATCAGCCCCCTGAGCAGGGCTTGCTCCTCAGCAGGAGATGCTCCTTAGTAGCTCTGCTTGGGTGGCCACCATATGCAGGACCCTGGTGTGACTCACACCTGTGTGACACTTTTGGCCATGGCAGGGAGGGTCCCCATGCCACCGCGGTGCTGGGTGAGCCCGGGCTCTGTTCCTGGTGCTGTCAGGAGTGAGACCATCCCCTTCTCACCAGGGCATGGAGGAAGCAAGAGCTGCTTCTGCTGGAGCTTCTTGCTCAAGCAGAACTTGAGCCTCAGCCCTTGTGTTGTGGCCAGTGTGGTTCCCATGCTCCCTGGGAAAGGTTTCTTTGGAAGCCCCAGTCTCAGCACGTAGCTTCTTGTTGCTTCTCTCTTGCTCATCAAAAGCCAGGAGGAAATTTTGGAAGGGGGCAAGGATGAGCTTCTGTCACCAGATGGTGGTTGTGTGTAGGGGCTGCCAGCCCAGCCCTGCCTGGGGACCTCGAGGGACTCTGAGCACTGGGAAATGGTCCCTTGTGTGGGCAGGTTATTCCTTGCAAAGAACACCTGGTTTCGTTCATCTCAAGATGTTTTTAAAGCGATGGGATCAGCTCGTGAGCTGCTTATTGAGCTGGAGAATAGCAGCTGGGTGCAGGGGTCCTACAGACATGTCCATGGGAGCGTGGGAGCCCTCTGCTCAGCCAGTTGTCTCAAAAAAATGAGGCTTTTGAGAGTGTTTTATTGCTGTGTGTGTGCACCACAGGCCTCCCTGCCATCTCCACGAGGTGTTGAACTCATGGATGCTCCTCCTAGTGTGACCCTCCTCACCGGCCCGAGGGGAGAAGCAGCTGCAGCTGGGACACCAGAGAATGGACATGAAAATGTTTCCATGCAGGTCTGGCTGGTTGAGTCCCCTGCTACCACGGGTTCCTTGGGTGCCCGCCGTGCCGTGGGGGCCAGCACCCAGCTTCCCTGCTGGCCCACAGCCAGGTGCCGGGTGGGGGAGCCGCCCCGGGTGAGCTGTGGTGGGAGGAGTGCTGGAATGCTGCTGGGTGAGCTGGGCGGGCAGGGGGGAGCCAGCTCCCTGTGTGACAGCCATGGTTCTGACAGGAGATCAACCTCGTCCACCGCAGCGGAACGGGAACCGATACCCAAACACAACCACCCAGTGCCCGTCAGCCTCCTCGCCGGGGCGCTGGGGAGATCCCAGGAAGGCACCACGGAAACACGGCCAGCCCTGGGAGGAGCAGCATCTGGATAATGCCAGGCACCCCACCAGGGACACCAGCTCAGCAGGAGGGAAGTGTGATGGGCACATGAGCTGTGCCAGTGCCAGCTTGAAAGGTTTTGTGCAGGAGATCCCAACCCCCCAAAACGCACCGTGCCACTGGGACAGCTGGGCTGGGCTGGGCTGGCTTTCCCGGGATGCAGACTGGGGGTTGGAAGGATTCTGTTGGAGAAGCACCGAGTGCTTTGCTGCCTGGCGTCCCTGATGGCCATAGGCACAGTGCTGCCATCAGGTGCTGCATCCCATAGGAAACCTCCAACTGCTGAGCAGAGGCAGGGGAGAAACCCACAGCGGAGCTCATTGCATCTTCCCTGTGGCAGCTGGACTGGGAGAAGTGGGGCAGAGGTGATCAGCCAGATGGGGACCAGTTCCCCTGCGCCCACTCAGCCAACTGGGCTCCCAGTGTGGGACCAAAGGAGCATGTCCTCAGCCTTGGGCCTTCAGCACAGAGCCCTCCAGTGCTGTGACAAAGATGATGATCATCAGGGGACCATGACCCTCCTCAGCTGGGCTTGGATCTCCACGCTGCTTCTGCCAGCTGAGGAACACAAAAGCCATGGACAAAAGCCCAATCTCAGGGTATCTCCAGGTTTGAACTCCCAGGAATACTCACCTCTTGGGATCAGCCTTTTAAATCAGCTTGGCAGCAGACACCCCTGTGATGGCTGGAGAACAAAGACTTCTCCCTTGCAGAGTAAACAACACCCAAACCCAGCTCCTCAAAATATGTGTTCCTCTAAATTTTTAATGCCGTTTTCATCCAACTTGCTCGTCCTGTTTCCAAAGGGCTGGGCCTCCTAATTAAAAGCTCCAGCAATCTTATGTCTGGCAAATGTCATCAATAGCTTCACTGGGCCGTGCCCTGTTCTCTGAACAGTGGGATCCTGATGAGAGAAACTCTCTGGGGCTGGGGCCTCATTCATTTTGGGTCCGTGTACCAGCTCAGCATGGACAGAAGCTGTCATGAAATCAAGGTCTGCAAATGACAATTCCCATCCACAGCCTGGGAATACCCGAGGCAAAGGAGCTGTCTGGAGCTTCATCCTTTAAATCCATCACAGAGCGAGGGGCTGGCAGCAGCAGGACCCCAGTATCTGCTCATCTAATCAGAAAAAAAGCTCATGGACCATTTTATCTAAAATTGGAACACTCTGGTTACTCTGAGGGTGCAAATCCAGGCTGGTGCCAGCTGACCCCCAGCCAGCACTGAGCCCCCCAGGGCTCTGGGACCCATCTACAAGGGCAGTGCTCTGACATGAGCTCCAAAATGTACATTTATTGTTGTATATTTACCCCATCACTGCCTGTCAGCAAGCATTGGCACTCTCTGCTAATTCTTCATCTGGGTGATGGTCAGGGAGCAGAAGATCCACCACGATCTATAGCATACAGATATATCAACCCACTGGTTTATAAAGCTGGAGGGGGAGGCTGCTTTACTCCGTGTGGCCCAGCTTGAAACATGAAACACAGGCAGAACCATGGCAGCTGTCACCCAATGAACCATTTCTGCAGGGATCAGGCCAGGGATGCAGTTTTATGGCCCAGCATCACAACTGGTTGGAGGGCTGTGGCTGAGGGGGTGGTGAGCTGTGTGGGGGTCCAACACCTCGGGGTAGGAACACCTTCCACCAGCTTTACTCGTGTCTGCTGTATCTACAGCCCGGGTCTCTGCTACCCCCAGCTGTGCTAATACTTGGTGTTTATTTTGTTTGTAGTGAGCACCACAAGAAGGCAGGAGGGAAAGCACAGAGTTAACCTGCAGTGAACATGTGTGACCTCGCCTGCTGTCCCACCAACATTCAGGTAAGAAAAAATCCTACTTTGCAAGATTTCCTTTGAAACTGTCAGCTGTTTCATGGCCAGACCTTTGTGTGAGGCAGGTGTGAACCCAGGAAAACACTCTGCTTTTATTTGTACACATAGAGAAAGGGATTTTGCTCAGTGTTGGTTGTTACCAGGGGTAGGTACAGCTCGGTGTTTGTCACTCCTCATAAGAGTATGTGATGAGTACATTCCATTACACCAGGCCAATCTGGAAGGACAAATGGGTGGGGGTTCAATTCACGCACGTTAAGCACAGAAACATTTGGTCACTTGGCTTCCTGGGTGCTCCTCAGCACCCAGTTCTGCTGCTTTCACGTTGTCTTGGTGGGTGCAGCCGTGCTCCTGCCATCACAAAGGCTTGGTTGTGCCACTCACTGAGCAGGATCTGGCCCAAGGGGACTCGTGCCAACATGTGTTTGGATTTCCACTTGTAAGGTGGGCAGAAGCTGGTGTTACCTGCCCTTGGGATGAAACTGGCCCTTCCACAGGACCTTCTACACCTTTTGTTCCCTTCTACACCTTTTGTTCCCTTCTACCACCCCTGGAAAGCAGAGAGCAGTGTGGCTGAGCCCATACGGCGCCTCCACCACTGCATTTTCAGCCCCTGGCTGGTGCAGCTCAGCACAGCCCCCGGGGGCTCTTTCCCAGTGCAGGATATGGCCCAAGTACAGCAGCAGCATCAGGGGAGACTTTGCACACATCCAGCCTCGCCCAAGTCTGCCTTTGTGTGGCTTAGCTGTAGCCCAGGAGCTGAGCAAGATGTTCTGCACTTCAAACACTTCTTAGATCTAAAACATTATTTATTTTATTACATAAAAAAGTAGGAAATTCTGAATATAAAACGTGCTTGTACAAAACCCCCCCAAACTCCCCAAGCTTCGCATCAATACATAGCTTTGATACAGTAAAAGAAATTGAAATTGCACACGGTTCATCATTTAAAAAACAAGGCTTGAATTTAGGAATTTTTCCAAAATCACAGAAATAAATACGTTTAACACCAAACAGAAACACACCTGACACCATTCTGATGGACTTTTAAATAGGGTGAGTGCATGGTGAATGTTTATGCTCATCTTAAGGCTGTCCTGTTTAAACAAACCACCTTTGGGCTCTGCATCGGTGAGAACCGGCTGCCCAAACCCTGCAGCTTGGCTCAAAACTCAATCCAGCTCCTTTCCCACTGAGATAGATCAGCTACTGCCCTACTAAAGTCAGGGAAATTACCACTGGGGGCTGAAGACAAATGAGAGCAAGAGAGAAGTGGTGCCCTCAAACAGGAGCGGGGAGGCAGAATTGAGTCCACACATCGCCCTGATTCATTTCTGTGTCACTTTGGGTGTACAGTGCTGCTCTGCCACGGAAACCCACGTCATCTCCACAGCCCACTGGCTCTTGTTCTGCATTGGGAATGAATATTTAGTATCGATCCCTGATGAATACCAGAGCATTCAGCATTTCTGCTGAATCATCTCTTGCCTGTGCCCATAAATGAGCTGACTGATGAGATAGCACAGCTGCTCAGCAGGATCTTCCCCTGCCAGCCCAGGAGGTCTCTGCCCCTCAAAAATCTGTATTTTCAACAGGGGAATGTTTAATCCCTCAAACAGAATTTTTATATCTAAAGGAATGAAATATTTGACTCTTGTATGGAAGAAACATGTTGAAAATGTGTTGAAAACGTGTTGAAAATGTGTATGTTTGGACCAGGGTTTAGCTGACGAAGGCAGCGATGGCTATGACCTTTAGTATGGACTCCAGCCCGTAGGTACAGAGGAGAATGGCATTTATGATGACGTCTGCCTTCAGCACATAAGTTTGCCACACCAGGAAATACAGGGACAGAATCACACTGCCACCCGTGATGGCCAGGCTGAGCCCCAACGGAGCCTCTTCTTCTGTCAGGTTGCCCTTTGAACCTCAAAGGAAACAGAAAGCTGTGGTGAGTCTTTGGTTGCTTCGTGGCAAGCCATAAACCTGGAGTATTCCTGCCCAGAAAGGGCTCTAGTTCTTACAGCTCGGGGTATGCCAAAACACTGACCCAAATCAAGGCTCTGTCAGTAAAAGAACAAACCCAAATGCTAATGGACAATCCAGTTCTTGCTGACCAAAGTCAATCTGGAGAGCAATCAGCTGATGCTCAAAGTCACACCGCCTGCCTTCTCTCACCACAGATCAGCAGCTCTGAAGCTGCAGCCATTCTGATCACTCAGCTTCTTCAGACACCCATCAAACTTTGCCCCAGCCCTGCAGTCAGTGTGACAGCTCGTGACTGCAGTGCACGTCTAGGAGCATCCAATCCTGCTTTTAAAATCTTACCCAACATAGAATCTTCTTGGTGACTGCAGTGCACATCTAGGAGCATCCAACCCCAATTTTAAAATCTTACCCAACATAGAATCTGCTGAATTCCCTGCTAATCTATTCCTATTTCAAAGTGCTATCATTGTGGAGAAGCTGCACTTATCTCTTCCTTGCATCTGATTTCCCAGCCAGTCTCAGTAGACTTTGCTGTTTAACTACATTAGACTTGAAACTCCCTTCTTTATTCATCCACCAGGCAGGGCTTTAAGGCAGCAGGCTAAATTCAGCCCTGCAGCAAGTCAGCTGAACCCAGACACCCACCTTGCATAAATGTCTTGGGAATATTGAGCAGATTTGAATATTAACTTGTTTTTTTTTTAAAAAAAGGGACTTTATGAAGTTTTAGCAAGCTCTGGGGG
>VZRW01008366.1:137540-155581 GCA_013398125.1 Aegotheles bennettii
CCGGTGCTGAGGGGCAGCCCCCGGCCCCCTCAGCTGCCGTTGGTGCCGGCAGCCCTGGCCGTTGGCCGCGGGGCCCTGCCCCTGCAGCCCTTCCCGCCTCGGGGCCGAGCGAGCGCCCTCAGCTCCCTCAGGGGCGCGGCGGAGGGCGGGAAGCTCCGCGCTCCCCTCACGCACAGACCCTGAGGGACAAACGGCGGCTCCTCGCTGCCACACCGCACACCGTGAAGTAAAACGACCAAGACATGCCTTTGCACATCCCAAATCGCTCCCAGCCCGTGTCCCGTCACCTTAGTGCCCTGGAACACGCAGGATGGGGGCGGCAGGCTCTGCTCTGCAGAACCTCAGAGCCCCTCACGCCTCAGGCCGGGTCTCCATGGGAGCCTCGGTGGTGTTTCTCCACTCCCACCCCGTGGGTGCTGCTGAAAACCACCTGATTTTAGCAAAACAGTCCAATATACACCACAGGAACACGAGTCTGCCTTGGGATGGGTTTTAACTGGACCAAACACACAGGTAATGGCACCCTGGGAATCAATATATGGCAGGTAGTCAGTCCTTCTCTTTGCCACTGCTTTGAATAAAAAGCATCACAATTCAGCTTTTTTTTTCAGTACAGATGCAATATTAATTGTTCGCTTAGTTCATCACACGCTGATAACCACAGTCTCGAGGAGGTTAAAGCACTTTCAACCCAAAGCATAACAAAAATCAGAATTATTGTGTTCATAATAACATGAAGGTGTCATGAACAACAAGATTAGTTTTGAATAGGAAGGAAGAAGGAAATGCAATTCCATTTTTTGGCTGTTTAGCTGTTTCTCGGGCTCTGGATGCAGCAGAATATTAACTTGGTGTCTGTTTTGTGTTTCAGAAGTCACCACAGTGACTGTTGCCAACGTTGGTGCCTCTGCAGACAATGTTTTCACTACATCTGTGGCAAATGCAGCTTCAATTTCAGGCCATGTGCTGGTGAGTCTGTCCTTCCATGTGAGAACCTCTTCAGAGCCCCAGGTACCTCCTTAGCTGAAACGAGCACAGGTGGTGTTGGAGCTGTAGTAAGGTCAGAGGTGTGTTTTCATTGCAATATGTGGGCTTTAAGCTACAAAATCATTAGCTGGGAAATGCAAATGCAGCTTCAGTTTCAGGCCACGTGCTGGTAAGTCTGTCCTTTCACTTGAGAGCCTTCCTCGGCTTAAATGAGCACAGTTTGTGTTGGAGCTGTAGTAAGGTCAGAGAGGTGTTTTTATTGCAGTATATGGGCTTTAAGCTACAGAATCATTAGCTGGGAGACATACATTTTTTTCTTTATCACTTGAAGAGGGTTTTTTTTACCTTTTCACCCCCATATATTCATTCTGTAGTGGAACTGATGACCTGGAACCTGTAACCCTTGAATTTGGTTGGCTGAAACCTCAAAAACCAACCTGATAACCACCGTACTGCTCAGTGTTTTGGGGTCCCTTGGAGAAGATTTGGGGGAATGGTAAAATACATTGGTATTTTAATTCTTATTAGTATAAACTCTTTATTTCTTCTCTAGTCTGGGAGGACGGCCCTCCAAATTGGGGACAGCTTGAACACTGAAAAAGCCACTCTCATAGTGGTGCACACAGACGGCAGCATTGTAGAAACGGCAGGGTTGAAGGGGCCACCAGCACCTCTCACACCAGGTATAAGGCAATCTGTTTTGGAAGTGTCTTTCTCCCAGAGGGGTGGCTTTTTCTCCACTTTAATTGCATTGCTTGGATTAAAAATCATCATGTGCATAATAGTTTGCAGTTGCCTTTTAAGGATCATTTGTCCTCTCTTCACATGGTACTTCTTGTATTTCTTAGGAGCAGAAGAATGCTCACTTTTTTGTTTTTTTCCTGTCAGAAATATGTTTAATAAGATATTAACAATATCTTATTCTTTGCCCTAAACCTTGCAAATAAGCTTCTTGACAAATCTTGCCCTGTTGCTGGGCTGTTGCACGCATTTCTGCACCAATCCCACCCCCAAAGGCAGATGGAGCATTTTAATATCAGTGATAAAAAATACGAGTCCTGGTCCTGCCCGTGTGTTTTTTTTAAAGAGCACAGTTTTACCTCAAGTGTGTCTTTATTGCCAAGGCTTTGTTCACAGCTGCCCGGTAGTTTCCTTTCTGCCCACCAGGCGGCACAAAAGAGCGGTCTGTGACAGGGGACAGGCTCGGCCTCTGGGAAGGTGAAGACCCAGCTGCTTACCCCGCTGCAGGTTACAACCTCAGCGTTTTGGTGTCTTTTCCTGCAGTTGCTTCACTGAACCGCTTGCCCCCGCCGAGCTGAGCGTGTGAAGGGAGAGCCAGGCTGCTTTTTGGTTGCTGTCACCTTGCTTTGCTTTTTTTCTTTTCAAAGGACCACAGTCTCCTCCTACCCCTTTAACAACGGTCCAAGGGAAGACTGGGACCAAGTATAACTGGGACCCATCCGTGTATGAGAACGAGCTCCCGGTGCGGTGTCGGAACATCAGTGGAATTCTGTACAAAAACAGACTGGGCTCAGGTAACAGCAGCCCTCCTGGTGAGGAGGTGTGATGGCTCCTTCTGCACTCCCTGCACTCTTCCTTTAATCAGGCTACTTTGAAGGGCAGATCATGAGGATTAAAAAGACAGTCTCCTGTCCAGCCTAGTCCCTTCTGATATTATCATTCCCTGTTTTACTCTTTCTTCAGAGGCTTTTTACCTTTTTTCTTAGATCTGTGAAGAAACAGGCTGCTGTGCAGCGAGCCTCCCAGGTAATAGGTTGAGTCCTCTGACATTCTTTTTTGTCTCAGAAGCAGACCCGCATTTCTACAAAGCTCTACAGAATCCCTGCTGGAATGGAAAATAGCCAGCTTGTCTCCTAATGGGGCTCTTTATCTGCCTCAGCCCCTCCTCTTCTCTTTGCTCCCTGTGGGAGAGCTGAAGGAGCAGCAGCAGAAATTGCTGGCAAGCCTGACCGCAGAGCACAGCGCTTGCTTCGTGGCTGGAGAGTTTTCTTCACCACCAGAAGGATTAGAAATTTAATGAAGGGCTTAAATGACTTTTCCCTCTTGTGGATGAGTAGCTCCTTCTAGGCTTTGGATGCACTGGTGAGGCCCAAAGTTGGAGCTCTCTAAACACACACAGCCAAGACAATAAATGGGCATGGCTGTCCTAGGGTGATGAGGAGCAGTGTATTTGGTGATCGCTATCGATCAACTGCTGTTTTCTCCAGTGATTTCAGTATTTACTTCTTTAGGAAAGTGGCAAAATGTTTCTTACTGTTTACTAACAGATTCCTTCTGTTTTGTTTCAGGAGGCCGTGGTAGGTGCATTAAGCAAGGGGACAACTGGTACAGCCCCACTGAATTTGAAGCCATGGCGGGACGAGCCAGCAGCAAGGACTGGAAGAGGAGCATCCGCTATGCCGGGAGGCCCCTGCAGTGCCTTATTCACGTAAGGTTAAGTTTGCTTCCTCCTTTCTGCTGGAGGGGGCAGGTGGAGCCTGGGCAGAGCCTGCCCAGCTCAAAGCATGTGCACTGCCTCTGCAGAGCAGTGTGTGATGGTGCTATGGGGCAAGGTGGAAGCAACGTGGTGTGATTTGATTGGGAATTGGTGTTGCGAGAGGTTTTCTGGATGTGTTTCCAAAGAGCACAGTGCAAGTCTGGCTTGTGCTTGGGGTTCCAGGGTCTGCAGGATGAGGTCCAGCCTCGCGCTGTATTGCAGAAGCTCTCACCCAGGATGCTGTAACTCAACAGCCTGATTCTGTGTGCCTGACAAAGCTATTCTTCACTTGCACCATTTATCGAGTGTTGCTTTGGGTCCTTTATCTCCTGCAGTGCCCAGGAGCCTCGTGGAGAATTTGGCATTGCCATTAGATCGCCAGTTGCTTTCTGCTTGAACTTCATAAGTTCTCAAATTCACATCCCTTCCCTTCTGATTAGATAATTGTGTGCTCTCCCTTCACCCTCCTCCCATCTGCTCACCCCATCACTTTGTAGGCTCCCCGGGAGGGAATGGGCACATCTCTCTGGGATCTTTTAGCCGAATCCAGTTGTGCTCTCAGTGGTTTTTGGTGACCAATACTGAATTAGGAATCTTATAATTTCAGGATGGGATTTTAAATCCTCACGCTGCCTCTTGCACTTGTGCTGCTTGCTGTGATGACATGACTCTGGTGAGTTGTAGCTTTGAGAATTACAGAATCGTTTTGGTTTGAAAAAGACCTTCAAGATCATCGAGTCCAACATCCATAGTTTAAAAACAATTGATGAGCCAAGCTGCCACAGCCACCTGTGAGCAGGTCATGAGCATCCTAGGAGTGTTCACGAGTGCTGTGGTTGCAGTGTGCTTTGCCCATGCTTTGGAAAGGAACTGCTGGCACGGTTGTGTAGCAGCCTGGGTAAAACTGGGTGATAATTACTGCTTTTTTAATTCTTTTTCTTTTTTTTTTCTTTTCTAAATAACGTATTTCTGTAAAATGCCTTTTGGAGATCTCAAAGCTATTTGTGATTTTTGACTCAAATTTCAGTTTTTTGAGCTGGAAAAAATGCTTTTGTAGGGCAGTAATGTAATGCTCTATATTGGATCAATTTTTTCATATTAAACTGCTTGGGTTGGTTGGTTGGTTTGGGGTTTGCTGTTTGTTTGTTTGAAAATGAGGTTAAAGTCCTGAAAGCAGAAATCTTTAGCTTGATTTGAAGTAGTGTTTTGCATTTCTTTTCTGCTATGGACTGGATGATTTGCTTGTTTCCTAGACCTGAAACTGTCTGCTTCCTGTCTTCCCCTCACTCTTGGTCTCTTTTCTTCCACCACCATCACCAGCAGTCGGTTATTTGCCCAGATCTGCTCCTTAGATAAGAGTGGGGAGAGGCTGAATTTGTGCCTCTTTGGCTGGAGGGAGCTGAGCTTAATTTCTAGAGTTACTTTGGTTTGGAGAAGTAGAAGCTTCTTGGTTAATTGTTGCAAACCACACACACCTTCTGTGGGAGCACGTGCTGCTTGGCCTTAGCTACAGCTGGAAAGATAAGAAGTAAACCCAAAGTCGCTAAAATCTAATGCCTTTTCCTCTTTTCTTTCTTTGTTTGATGTTTTGCCCAGAGTGGCCCCATACGACTCTTTGTACCGTATAAAAGGCGGAAAAAGGAAAACGAAATGCCTGCGACTCCAGTGAAGAAGGATTGCCCCAAAAACATCACCCTGCTCCCCGCCACGGCCGCTACTACATGTAGGTTCTTTGGGAAAAATTGCTTCTCTTTTTTGATGAAGAATCTCCACACTAGATATTTTATGTCTGTCAGTGGCACCCCCTTTAGCTAACTGAGAAAAACGTCTCTTTTTTTTGCCCCTTTCTTTTGGTTGGGTGGTTGTGTTGGCTCAGTGTCTTTAGCTCATTTCACATCCTATTTTATAGAAACTGGCAGAGTGTTGCCGTGTTGGGGCTGCAAATTGAGTAGGAAAAAGCACAATTCTAGGCCTCCAGGAGGTCAAGTTTTGAACATCTTCACATCCTTTTGCAGCGAGCAGTAGGTTTCATATTTTGTTCTGAGAGAGGCTTCTGTTTCCCCCCCACTGCCTCAGCCTGGCAGCACAGGGGGGGTTGCAGGCTCCTGGCCTCGATCTGTAGCAAGTTTCAGGTAGGTTTTTCACAAATGGCAACTGAGACATTTCCTCCTGTTGAAATCAGGTTGAGGGCAAGGCTGGCCCTTCTCTGCTCTGCCAGAAGTCCCCGTTCCATCCCCTCAGTGTGAGTTTTGTCCTTTAGAAGCTGGTGGGGTCTATGGAGTAAGATTTGTGCTATACCTGAAATCCATAGAAAAGGAGGCTCTGAGCAGCTGGGATGAAATCCACAGCTTGAAAGTCGTTAATGAAAGAGGCAGAAGGTGATGCTTTCATCTGCAAATTTTTCCCTAGCATTCAGGACACGCTTTGTTACTTACTGTTTTTAATTGTCAAACCATCTGTGTGAGAGCAGAAATTAATTTGCAAGCTCATCCAGCTCACACGTTCCCAGTCACATTCATGTGTCCCCTTGCTCTCATCACCCTGGCATCATCTGGACGGTAATGTTACAGAGTGGATTGAGGAGAAAGCAACAGAAATCCAAAAAAGAGCAGAGAAATACGTGAGGATTCTATAGAGTTTGGGGGCTTCTTTATCACCCAAAGAGGTTTCATCTGAATGGGTTCATTAACGTGAGGAGCTGTGTGGTTGCACATTTGCTCATGCAGGCACTGGGAGAGAAGGGAGCTGCTGCTTTTGGTGGCAGCCACGTATTTCACCAGGTGTGAATCTGTAGCCTCAGTGCCTTAAAATTAAATTATTGCTGGAGAAAAGATCCCTCTGGCTGAGCAGTGTGCCACAGAGTCATCCCATCACCGAGTAACCGTGCCAGATTAATTAATCCTGATTAAAAAGGGTTTTAAACATTTTGAAGCTTGGCATATTCAGGTATATATCAGGTATATTCACCCAAAAGGGTTTTCTGTCTTTTCCCTTACGTTGGCTGAGCTTATTGTACCACTCTGTGTAGACAGGCAGCTAGAAGTGTCCGTCCTGTTGGAGAATTAGTTGTAACCCACAAGATTTTTATGTTAAGTAGTAAGAACCACTCTTGCTAAAGTTGTAATAAAATAGGATCAGCCAGAAACTGATGGGTTTTGTGGCCCCACTGAACCTTTCTGGTAGGTGTTAAGTTATTGCACAGAAAAGGAGGTGATCTGGAGGATGTTATAAGTGGTCATTCTGGCCTTGCACACCCAGAGAATGAGCAGAGCCCTGCGGGAGCAGCACCTGTGGGATCCAAACAGGGCTTTTATTCCTATTTCCAATTTCACTGGTCATAGGTGTCATGGGGCCTGGGTCAGGTCACAGGGCCTGGGTGTCACAGGTCACTGATCTGTGAGTCCTCTGACTTTGGATGAATCAGAACAGGGCTATCAGCAGCTGAACGACCCAGGCCTCCGCGCTGAGTGTTAATTATGAAAGTACTTCTAATATTTCCAGTCACCGTGACTCCTTCTGGACAGATCACGACCTCCGGTGCTCTGACATTCGACCGCGCGTCGACAGTGGAAGCCACAGCAATTATCTCGGAGAGCCCGTCCCAGGGGGATGTTTTCACTGGAGCCACTGGTAAGAGCTCAGGTGCATGTCTGCTAGGGCCCGTCAGGAGGGGAGGAAGAGGTTTGGGTGCCCATTGTTGTACGAAGAAGCATTTTGAATGCTGCAGGGAGGATTTCTCATGAGCTCACAGAGGGAGTCTGCGTCACCCACTGTCCTTCCTCTGAGGTGATTTCAGCTTGAAATCTTGCCAGTTGCACAAAAGAAGTCAGAAGTTTTGTCCAGATGTTGCAGTTGCTAGTGCACACCTCTGCTGATTTCTGGGGGTTCGTGGTCATCTCTGTCATTTTTTCACTCCTCCTTCTTCCTAAAATACTACCAAAAAACAAAAAAAAAGCTAGCTGAGTGTTGAAACTAAGTGAATGCTGAAAAATGCTGAATAAATACTGAAAAATGCCAGAGTAAATAAAACAAAGCAGGAATGCATGGCATATGTTCCAGTTCTGTCAGTTTGATGGGGTTGTGAGCTCTGCTGAGGGAACTCCCCTGCTCTGAGAGCCACAGCCTGGAGTCTGTGGTGGTTGTAAATATGTTGGTGTGCAAGAGGGAAGGCAGCAGTAACCTTTGCCTTCAGAAGTGAAAGCAGAGAGAGATGAAAGCAGTCCAAGGTTGCCTTGCTTGGTACCTGTGAGATCATGGTGCTGTTTCTCATTTGCAACTCTTGGAATTGCTGTAGGGTGTAGGAACTTGTCTAAAATGTGAAAAAAATAGGGCTGGCAGAAGCAGAAATGCCTGACAGCTGTGTTCAGCAGCAATTCCTAACGCTGATGTTGTTGTGCAGTTCAGGACACCAACGTGCAGCAGCCTTGCAGGGTCAGCCACCCCGAGCCTCACTACCCGAGTTACCAGGACAACTGCCAGATCTCGCCTTTCCCCGAAGCTGCACTGCCAACCTCTCACCCCAAAATCGGTACGTTTGGTGTCTGCCATCTCACTTAGCAGTGCTTGAATTTGCTCTCCAATCTTCAGCAAAGATAAAGTTTGAGGCAGAAAAATGAACTTTGCTTTGTTTTGCCTGTGAGTTTTGCGGTCGTTAGGATCTCGACAGGGAGATTTCCCTCTCTGTGGGAAGTTTTTCACTCTGTTATCGGGAACTTTGTTGCTCTCTGGCAGGGGAGGCTGTTGTGATCCTGCTTCCCACATCATCCCACCGTCCCCTGCCTCTCCTAAGGCTTTTGCTTCAAGGCTTTTGTCACCACTTGAGCACCGTGACTAAACATTCATTTAGTGTTTGATCTGAGTCCATCCCCTTTAAAATTATGACACAGGAGATTTTCTAGAAATTCCCACCTCTCTCTATGAATCCCCTGATCCACGCTGGGGGCAGTTTGGGACAGGTTTGTGTGCTGCTTTCACACCCAGTGTCAGTTTTCCAGCCCTTAACCCCAACGTTGGTGGTGGAGTGATCAGGGCTGGTTAATGACTGATAAATTAAGTGAACTGCGACGCTGTTTGAGCACTGCCTGTACTCAACAGGAGTTGCAAACTTGGAGTGTTCTTGCTTTATGTGTTTCTGTCGAGCCTGCACAAGTGGCAGAGCAGGGAGCAGCCTGCCCTGTGCTGGCTGATGGATTAGGCTGTCCACAGGCCTTTTACTTCCCTGATTTCTCTGATTCTGTGAAGTCACTGTGATACCGATCTTGCTGATGCAAGGGAGCTGTAAGACAAGAAGAGCTCACATAAACATGAGGTTCTCCTTGTGCAGCCTGAAGTGTTGCCTTTCCAAAGCTTGTTCCCCCTGCATGACCTCTCCTTCAGCCACTTGGAGCAGCACAGCGCGTTGCTGCTCTGTCCAGAATGAAATCTCGTTGGTACTAATTAAACATTGATTTATTATTTTTTTTCACCAGGAAATTCTTTCTGTTAACTGATAGACCTGTGCTAAAATGAGGAACTGGAAGTAATTCCTGTTAGATAAGTTATCAAATGCCACGCTGGGATAAATATTGTGCTGGAAATGCCACCGTGGGAAAGGCTCTTCTGCAAACAGCTTCTGATAAAGCACCTGTTTATCTCTTACTGTATCCAAGTGCAAATAGTTCTGTGCCAGTGATGTGCAGATTGATTGAAATTGCTGTTTTTAATTAAGGCCTGTTGAGGGTCAAATGTCCGTGTACCTGTGTGGTGAGCTTGCAGTGCTGTCAGTCAGGAAGGTCACACATTGGACACGTGCTGCCCTGCATGATTGTGAGGTTTTATCCCAGCCCTGGGCCAGGTTAGGGTTAAGATCAGAGCTCAGGAAGTGCAGGGGGATGTGGTGTGGATCCGTGCCCACTTCTTGTAGTGTTGCAACCTGGGAATCTATGTCCTTACAGTGACATCAGGGTATCTCAGAAATCATTGGGTCACTGAATGATATTATTGTGACCTTGACAATCTTTCAGGGAAGCATCAGGTGGGACATTGTGGTGGCAGTGGTGGAGGAGTCCCTGGGAACGCTGCTTTCCTGCTCAGCTGTGCCTCTCTGCAGCAGTGCTGGGATTGTGAATTCCTTCCCAGAGGAAGGGAGGACCTGTTCTTCTCTCCTCTGGGTCTGAGAGTGCCCCCGGGGCTTGTTCTGTGACCTGGGGTCACAGAAGGTGGGGCTGCTTAGCAGTGGTGTACGGACTGGGAATTTTTGCAGACCATATTTTTTGAAAAAGCAACCAAACAACACAACAAAAAAACCCACAACCCCCCCCCACTTTATGGAAATGAAATGCCCTAATTCTAGATTTTTTCTTTTCTTTCTGTGCAGTGTTAACCTCACTCCCTGCCCTGGCGGTGCCCCCCACCACCCCCACCAAAGCCATATCCCCTTCGGTGGTGAACGGGCTGGAGGTGACGGAGCAGCGGAGCTGGCTCTACCTGGAAGAGATGGTCAATTCCTTGCTCAACACCGCGCAGCAGCTGAAGACCCTGATCGAGCAGGCCAAGCAGGCCAGCTCCTCCTTCCGTGAGGCTGCTGTCACACAAGCAAAAATCCAGGCTGATGTGGAGAGGAAGGAGGTAACTATGCCAAGGGGGGGAGAGGACTCGGCAGCTCACCGGGCGGGGGTTGAGTGGTGAGCAGAGTGGTTTTCTCTCGCTGGTTTCCTCTGCCTCTAACAGTGTAGTAACCCTTAGAAATTGTTCCTTAGTGTCTTGAGAGCAGTATTACGAAGAGAGATCTTTCTGAGGTGTTCATGTCATGGGGAAAGGAATGAAGTGCTCTGGGATTGCAGGACCTGTGGGTAGCAGGCTGGTAATGCCAACAGTTTGGTGTTAGGAACCCTGAGCTCTCCCCTCAGCCATCCTTACATTTGTGAGCTTATATTTATAATGATTTATGCCCTTACATTTATAATGATTTATAATTATTTATGCCCTTACATTTATAATGATTTATACCCTTACATTTATAAGGATTTATATCCTTACATCAGCCATCCTTACATTTATTTATGAGCTGTGGACGCTGCATCCTGGTGTAGGAGAGATGGTGACTCTGAATGTTGGGTTTGCTGCATTTTTTGATCTAGGGAAAAACATTTAGGAAGACAGTGAGTGGGGAAATAAAGGCTCAGAGCCTTGAACAAGAGATAGGTGACACCTTGCGGGGTGACAGCTCACAGGGGTCTGTGTTCTTTGCAAACTCATTTTTTTGAGCGTGCATTAAGCCATCCTTTCCATCAGCTTAACTTTAGAAGGGGGAGAGTGCACAAGCTGACCAGATTCTGTGCCAGAAGACATTGCTGGAAGATAATGAAGATACCCAGATGTGTTAAACAGTTTTTCTGTACCAATTTAAAAGAATCAGTGTTGAAATCTGCCAAGTGTTCTAATTGAAACAGTGCTCTCTCTGTAAGGCAGCGATGCCTTCGGAGCCCGGCCCGTTTGGAAACAAGGTGGGAGATTAAACCAGCCAACAGCTGGACCATCTGAATTCTTTTTTAGAAAGATTAAAACAATTCAGGGCTAGAGAGTATGAAATTAACCTAAAAAGGGTTGGGCATTGAAGAAACATAGCTCTGGTAAGGGAATAATGGTTTGTGTGCTCCCGAGCAGCAGTGACAATAGAAAATCAGAGGTTATTGCTTTCCTGGAGCTTTTTGTGAGAGCTCCTGATGTGCCTGGCTTGATCCTCCCTCCCAGCACACGTTTTCCTGCTGTAGTTTCTGAACAGCTCAAATCCTTCCCCCCACAGGCTGTGCAGGAGAGAGAGCTCACCGGGCGGGGGTTAAATGTGGTGTCCATCAGCAGGTTCTGGGGCTGAGAGCAGAGGTGGAGGAGCTGCCGTGGCTCAGACAGGGACAGAGGTGACTGGGTTTCCTCTCAGTGTCCTTCTTGTTGGACTTGATCTGAAGTTTGGCCCAAGAAGATGGCACCTGTCCCCATGACTGTGGCATTCCCCCCGTGTTCCCTTTGCCCACCTTCCTCAGCTCTCCTCGGGGGTGCAGTTCCCCTGTGGCAATTCCACCGCCTGTTTGAGAAGTGCTTGGCCAGATGGAGCGGGAGAGTGGGCTCGGAGGAGATGCTGTGCTTCACTGGCACTTTGTCACCTCAGGCTCCTTCATCTGCCAACACAGAAGGTCACAGTGTCCCTCTCAGGAGGGAGGAGTGAGGTTCCCCTCTGTCCTCTTGCAGCTGTGGTTTTGCTCGGTGTCAGGACCCTCCGTACCGACCCCGCGCCCCTGCGCTGCCGGGACGTGACGGGTCTGTGTCTTCCCTTGCAGCAGTACCAGAACCAGTTGTTCCAACAGACGGAAGACGTGGATGGGAAGACAGAAATCATCATCAAGGTAAGCTGGGGACATCTCCTGTTTTCTGCAGAACCTTTTGTTCCTTGTCGTGTTCCATTTAAGATTCCAGTTTTCTGTCATTGCTACAGAAGCCGCGTGTCCTGGATCCGGCCCTGCCTTTGGGCAGAGCTCGGAGCTGTTCCCATTCCCAAACCTTTCAGGTTTTCACCATCCTTTATCATCACCCAGCTCGGTTCATCAGTCCCCCCCATCCCCGAGCAGTGGCACTGCAGCTCTGAAGGACCCCGGAGTGTGACACAAAGGGAACTCTTCCCTTCTGTCCCGTTTTCAAACCTGTAGGATTCCCTCCGGCTTTGGGAATGGGAATTAGCTCAGGAGCTGTGTGTCCAGCCCCAAGAGCTGTGTGTGGTAGTCATTGATCTTTCTAAGATCTCCAGGTACAACTGCACACACTTGGTACCTCCAGTATTTTCCAGTGCTGTTACAGCCTCAAGCTGGGACAGGCTTTGCTGATCCCAAAGAGCAGCTTCAGGCCCCTTTTTGGTGGTCTGAATCCTCCCCAGCTCTATGTCAGGGAGACAAATAGAGCTCAGTCACACCAACTATTGACTGTTGGTAAGGTGTGAGCAGGCGGTGTGATGAGCTGGGTGTTAATCAGGGTGCTGATGTTAGGTTGGTTGTGCTGTCACAGCTGAAGGTGTCACGGCCCCACGCTGCTGCTCTGACGTGCTAATGATGTGTCAGTAACTCAGGGTGTTGGAGTGCTCTGTGAAGTGCCTGTGTTTGTGGCAGCTCAGTGATATTTCCACCTAAACATGCGGGTGATGTTGATTGATGTCACTGCTACCAGATTAAAGTGAGAGACACAAAAACATCCTTTAAAATCCAGGTGTGATTTTTCAGCCATTTATCCAATCTCGCCTCACTTCCAGGTTTAAGTCCTCACTTCCATTACAGCCACCTTAATTTTACTCTTCTGTCTCCTGTTTCCCTCCCGGGACACTGCTGATGGTGTCGTGCTGCTGGCTGGCAAAGGCACGAGCCTGCTCAGCCCAGAGCAGATCCCTTTTTCTTCTCAAAAAACAAGGAAATACAAACTGAGGGACTCATCCTTACACCTCCTCCTGTTGTTTCCTCTGACTCGCTCATCCCTTTGCTGTCTGTGTTCACAGCAATCCTGTGTCAACTGCGGCCGGGAGGCGACGAACGAGTGCACGGGGTGCCATAAGGTCAACTACTGCTCCACGTTCTGCCAGCGCAAGGTATGAGCTTGGTCCTGAGCTGCAGGTTCTCGTTGTCCCAGGAGGGCTGCATGACCCCAGGGAGAGCCAGGCGGCTCTGCCTGCTGGGTGTAAGCACGGCCAGGGGAGTGGGGGAGGTCCCAGGATTTGCACACACCTCAGAGGTGATCTAAAAATCAGAGTGACGCCAGAAACAAGGGTGTGGGCACCTCACTGGGGACCAGTTTGGAGCACTTTTACAACCCTTCCCTGTCACTTCCTGAGCTGAACGCTCCCCGGCCCCGTGCTCCTGTCCCTGAGGACACATTTCCCTCATTCTTGACATTATTTGTGATGCCACAGATGATACAGCAGGACAAACCAATGCACTGGGAACAGGGGAGGTGGGGACAGGCATGAGGAGGTATGGTGCAGGAAGCTGCTGTGCTTCATGTTTCACATGGTGCCTTTAAAGGTCCTCAGCACCCTGTCCTCAGTACAGAGTGCACTGGAGAGGGTTTGAGTCAAGGTCCTGACTCTGTCTTAGTAAAACTTCCACGACCAAACCAAGGTTGATGTCCTGGATTGGATTTTGGGTTGAGAAGTCAGCATCCTGCTTCCCTTGTGTCCACCTCTAGTAGTGACCCTGTGTGTGGTTCCTTCCCTGTCTGTCATTGGTCTCATTTGGCCAAGCACCAGGGACCTGCTGTTGCCTGTCTGTGCTGCTCAAACAGAGCTTCTCTTGGGGCCCAGTGGGCTTTTGCAGGCCCTGCACTTTCCACGGGCTCTTTCTCTTGACTGCCTCTCCATTTCTCTTCCCTCACAGGACTGGAAGGACCACCAGCACATCTGCGGGCAGTCGGCAGCAGTGACGGTGCAGGGTGACGAGGTGCACGTCACGGACAGCGTGATGGAGAAGGTGACTGTGTGAGCACACCCTACCTCGAACCGGGCACGGGCGCGGTGCGGCCGGCTGGATCGGCAACCCGGCGTGACCGGTCTGTCCCTCATGAGCCACTCTCCTCACTAGCAAAGTCCTTTTTGAAAGACTTTGATACTGTGACAGCATTTGCCTCCTCCCGATCCTCTTCCAAAACTCTGAGTAATTCAGAGACTGTGAAAGCCTCATGTGAGACAAATCCCACCCCACCGCAGCCTGGCACCCGCCCGCGGCCTCGGGAAGCTTCAGCTTTGCCAGACTGGAACCTCCACCATGTGGAGGACAGCGATCTCACCATCATCTCCCTGGAGAAGGGGCTAAAGCAGGTGCTGCAATGAGATTGGCCAATGGTCCCTTCCCCTCTGCCTCCCTACCTCTTGTCTGGAAAAAGAAACAGACATTTGGGTTATTTAATTGCCTTGAAAAGTCAGGACAGTTCTTGGTTTGCTATCGGAAGGACTTTTTGCTTTTCCAGTGTTCCCTCTGTGCTGGGCAAATTTGGAACACATTGGAGCTTCTGCACTTAAATAGAAGTGAGAAATAAAATGTTGTTAGATAAAAGGCGGTGGGAGGATGCGCGTGCCCGGTGGGACTGTGCAAGCCCCAGGGCAGCACTTCAGCACGCTGATCACTCAGGTTCATCAGGTGCCTTTTTTTGTGCCTGAAGGCTGGAGGGGTCTCAGCAGACACACACGCCCCTCCCGGGGGGGTTGTAGCTTCGGGGAGTACAACTGTGAGGAGCTTCTTGGTGGTGGGTGAGGAGGATCCTTGCTCAGCTGATGAGGCCACCTCTGCTCACCGTGACCCAGCCCAGGGGCACAAACGCTGGCGAAGGAAGAAAGCTCTGTCCTGAGCTGCAGCCACGCAGCAACAGAGCAAACCACGATGGAAAATGCTGATGTCCAACACTGCTGGTCCTGCCAAGTCCTGTCCTTCCTCCATGTTGTAAAGGTCTTGTGGTGTGACACTCCTGGTGTCACCTGCCTGTGGCAGGCAAGTGATGGCTCCAGCGCAGGGTGGTGGCGGCTGATGGGTGTCACACTCTGGTGTTCACTGGTGAGGTTCTTCCCTGGAGGAAACCATTCCCTGATGGAAAGCCGAGCAGCACGGAAGCAGGGTAACAGAAATTCCTGGTGTAGAACCCCTGGGAAGGGCAGACAGGCAGTGCCTTATCTTTCCACAGCAAAATGCTCGCTCCTCCTGCCTCCCCAGTGACTGCTTCGGTATTTCTGGGAAGTTCTTCTGGCACAATGATGATTGCCTGAGCCTGTGGTAACACAGCTAATTTACAGGGGTTTTTTGCATCCATCTGTGACAGGGGCATTTTGTTGGACCTTAATGTCCCCTTGTCAAACGAGTAAATCAGTCTCTGGCTTTACCATGCCCAAGGGGTTGCACAGGTAGGTGAACCCTCATCTGAACACTTCAAAGCTCTGCCAGCTCCTGGATCGTGGGGGACAAGGGGGGGGTTTTACTGGGCTTAGTGACAGCAAAGAGAAGCCCAAACCAGAGCAAACACCCACATCCAAAGCCAGAGCTGTTCCCAGACCCATCCCTGCTGCCCTGTGGCATCTCTTGCCACTCCTGTGCCACTCAAGCACAAAGTGTTAAAGAAGTGGTTTCACCTCCAGGTTCCAGTGGGGGAGCATCCCAGCCCTACCCACTGTACTCACCTGTAACTCCTTATTACAGAGAGCTGGGAAGCAGCATCCTTGTGTCACCATCTCTCCTCCTTCCCTCTCCCCAGCAAAGACAGCAGACCTTAGGCAGAAATAGACCTTTAATGAACTATACAAAAAGTGGCCTGGTGGTTCCTGCTCCCCAGCAGTTCCTGTGGCCTCAGCAGCAGAAGTGCAAGACTTTGCGGAAGAAGTTCCTGAACTCCGTGTTGAAAACGGTGTAAATGATGGGGTTGACAGCACTGTTGACATAACCCAGCCAAGTGACAGTGCTGGTGACTTGAGTGGGGATGGTGCAGGACTTGCAGAGAGCCCTGGTAATGTGGACCACAAAAAAAGGCGTCCAGCAGAAGAGGAAAGCACCTGCCAGAGGGACATTAAAGAGAGAAAGGGGTGTGAATGTTAAAAAGGGTTTGATTTAACAAGCACAGCCTGGGCCAAACAAGAACGGAGCCAGCTCTGAGTGCACTGGGGAAAAGCAGCAGAGCTGCTGCCAGGCAGAGCTGGGCTCACACCCAAACAAAACATCTGGGACTTCTTCATCAAGGGTTAGGAGGAGAAAAAGGCCAAATTTTGTGTAATTTTGGGTTCTCGTTTAAGGTATGGGGAGTCCCAGGCTTACCTTGGAGGGAAGGTTGGTTACAAACACTGTCCATGTGTTCCTGCCCAAGGGGGTGGTGGTTGGTGCTACTCTGGCTCAGGGACACTGAGATGGTCACTGGATAAACACCCTCACACAACCAGAGGTGGGTCTGGTGGGTCTTAAGCCACAACCTGGCTGTTCCACAGCACCAAGGGGAGGGTGGGTGTTAAACTGAGTCCATGCACGATGGAGAGGCAGGAGGAGCAGAGACATGGCACTGGGGAGGTGGCACAAGAGGGAGGTGGCTTTTATCTCACCCTCACCTCATCCAGCAAGGAGAATACGTGGTTCTCAGCGTGACACCTCTCACTGCTGCCCCAGCACCCCTGCCCAGTCACCATGGCTGCTCAGGGGAGTGCAAAGAGTGTTCACCAGGTTCACACATGTCCTGCAGGACCATGCAGCACTTCCCACCCTTCCCCAGCCCCCCTACTGTGACTCACCAACGACGACCGGCAGCACCCGCATGGCCTTGCGCTCCCGGCCGTTGATCTTGGCCCGCTTCTGACCGTGTCCTGGGTGTGGGTACTTGAGGTGTGGGTAGGAGACAGTCTGGATCCCATTGTTCACCACATAGTCCTCAGGGTGGTCAGAAGGGGCGTAAGGGTTGCACTCCCCCAGCTCCAGTCCTGTCTGCTCCCTCACGATGAAGGTTGAGGGGTGATAGAGCTTCCTGTTGGCCCCGTAGATGCCGCCCCTCAGCTTGGCCTTCCTGGCTTCCTCCCAGCGCTTGAGTCCCTGGAACATGGCGCAGTAGAGCACCAGCATGACGGGGCAAGGGATGAAGAAGGAGCAGATGGAGGAGTACACGATGTAGTTGTCATCCTCCAGCTGACACAAGCTGGGGTCCCGGTTCGGGACGTTGTTGAGCCCAAATATGACTGGGGAGGCTACAGCAAAGGCGAAGATCCAGGTGGTGGAGATGAGGATCAGCTGCCGCAGGTCCACTTGGCGCCGGTTGTAGTTCAGGGGGATTGACACAGCAATAAACCTGCCAACACAGCCCGGGTGAGTCAGCCCCAGTGCCGTGGTGTCACATGAGTGAGTGGTCCCAAAGCTGCTTGGCACTGTCCTTCCCCCCCCCTTAATTTACTTCCATAGCCAAGGCCTGGACTAAACTGGGCTACAACCAGTCCAACCCCTCAGAAGAGCCCCCAGAGGGACAGAGCTGGCCTCGTCACCCCCCTGTGCTTTCAGCTTGGCCATCACAAGGCTACTGCTGGGACACAGAGCCATGGATGGGGGGGGATGGTGGGAAATGCTTAGGGAGAACAGGATCCACCCCCACCCTGCGTGGGACACCTGGGGGGTGGCAGGGTGACACCAGGACACGGTGCTCCCTCTGCTGGCACGGGGAGGAGGAGGTGGTGGCGGCACTCACCGATCCACGCTGATCGCACAGAGGTTGAAGATGGAGGCTGTGCACAGCATCACATCCATGGTCATCAGGGCATCGCACAGCCCCGTGCTGAGAGGCCACACCCCTCCCTGGAACTGAGAAGACCCCAGGGTCAGCAGATGCCATTGTCCCATGGCCTTTACAAGGACACAAAACTCGGGCCCACTCACGTTCTCCTTCAAACCAGCAGCCTGAAGTGGGACAATCCTGCCCGTGGCACAGCACTCCCTTTATATTATTGTCAATATATGAAAATGTTATACAGATATATTCTACAGAATATATATAATATGTAATATATACTAGATAAATATATAAACATAATACATAATAAATA